>JAJEJO010000634.1:367866-428754 GCA_020662805.1 Glaucomys volans
AAAGAAAGAAAGAAAGAAAGAAAGAAAGAAAGAAAGAAAGAAAGAAAATTTGCTTAACCTCATTTTGGTTACTTGCCTAGTGTATTTTTCTACATTTAAACTTTTATGTGTTTATGAAAATTAATTGATGAGTTTAGTTCATTTACTGGGATTACTTATATTTCTAGTCTTGTTTCTGACATCTCACATTGTATGATTTGTCCTGCTTTTCCTTTGCTTTTATTCTTTTCTTTTGTGGGGGGAGGATTAAAATTTTTCTACAAGTTATATAATGTATTTCTATACAATTAGTGGTTACCATTGAGGTTTTTATCATGCATAATAATGAAGCCTAAACTTAGATACTGTCTTAATCCTCTGAATTAAGGAAAAGACTAAGATACTCTAACAAAGATACAGTGGCTTTAAAAAGTTTTACCTCTCATAACAGTCATGAAGTGAGTAGTCTAGATGGTTCTGTTCCACGTAATGATTCAGGGCTCTAGCCCACCTTCATGTCATTACACTGTCATCAGCTAGAATGTTGTCTTCATCTGTATGATCAAAGACAGACTGCGGCCATATCTATATTCCACAGGAAGGGGAAAGAAAGAAAAATTCAGCACGAGCAATTTTCTTAGAAGTCAATGAGGTAGAAGTTGCACACATAACTTCTGTTCAACAGTAAGAAGTTAGTCATGTGGCAACACCTTACTGCAAGTCAGATTGGGGAATGTAATCTTTTGCTGGTACCTAGAATAGAAAAGATCTTCTGGGAAGTGGGAGTCTGGTCATCCAAGTATATCCATACATGTTTTTATCTCACACACAAAAAGAACTAACTCCCTCTCTAGGAATGTATTCTAAGATCCCATTTATTCTAAAGTCCATGATATCTAGGGGATGCAATATTCTCTCTTCCATATGAGGTTCCCCATAGTGCTATGAACACTACACCAATAGCTTGACCCCTGGTAAACAACAATGGAGGAACTTTTGAATTAAGGAAGAAAGAATAAAGGAAGAATGGAAAAGACAGGAGAATCACTGATCCATAGAAAGTCATGCTAACCAGGAATTAAGAGCTCCTTGATTTAGCAGTAGAGAGGGTTCCTTGGTTACACCCTAGTCTGATATCTTAGTAACTAATTCCTGTATCTACCATGGCCTCTACCTTTATTGTGTAGAACTTCTTCCTTGTTCATATTTTCTGTGACCATATTTGATTCTGGAGAGAACTTAGGTAGCATAAAGTGGGAATAAGAGAGGGTAACTATTTTAAAAACCCACTTTTCTAAGATAGGTGTGGGCTCTTGAGGATTGCTTTATGGATTGTACAATCATATCATTTTACAAGGTCTTATTCACTGACAGTATAATTCCAAAACACTTTAGTGTGATTATGTTATATTTCTTTTCTTTTCTCTTCTTTTTTTTTACATTCCAATAGTTTTATGGGTTTTTTTTTTCTTCTCTCTTATTCTAATGGTGGCTATTTGAAGGTCATCTGAAGAAACAGGTTTAGGCTGGAAGACAACATCTTTAATTTGATTTCTTTCAAGGAATTGATTTCTTTAAGGAGGCTTTAGGAAAATGTTTTGAGACAGTCTTATGCTATTTCCTATCAGACATTACTAAAAGCAACAAGGAATATGTGTTGGCTGCTCTTGCTGATTTAGCAAGGTATTATAAGAAAAAGATGAGCTAAGGTAAAAATAGGCCAATTTGCAAGTAGAGAAGGAAGGAGTAGAGAATCCAGAAATTTGAGCCTCAGCCTGAAAAGGCAACTGCTTCTGGACCCCAAACAACATAAGATCTATTGCTTCACTGCTAAATCCTAAATTTATGTTTAGTCAAATGCCCTATATTTTAGGTTTCTATGATTGTGCCTCTCCAGTTCCAGGGACTGGTTTAGTTAAGGTTAAGTTTATAGTACTCTAAGAAAGAGATATAAAAATACAAAGGGTTAAACAACACAAATTTCCTAATCATGTAATGATCCTAAAGATATACAGTCAGGTTAGCAGTATGGCTCTGCTCTTCTTAGTCATTCAGGGATTAAGATAATTCTTACTGTTTTTGCTCCATCATACCCTAGGCTGCATTTGTATGGTCAAGAATGAGTAACTATGTTGTTCATGTTTCAAACATCAGAAAATAGGAGATGAAGTCCAGGGCAACAATTTACTTTTAAGCAAAAAGGTGAAAGATGTATGCAGGACTCAAACTAATATTGCATTGATAAGAACTTGACAGGCCACATCTAGTCATATGGGACTCCAGGAGCTGTGGTCTCTGATTGAATGGAATTTGCCCAAGAAGCTTGGATTTTAGGATACATCACATCCACCAATTCTGGTTTCTCAAATATAAAGATCTTAGAATATTTTAACTATAGTCAGGCCCTGTTCCACTTACATAATTTTGATCAGAACTTCACATTTGCCTTTTTGGAAGATACTTCATATTAGATAATATTACTTTTTTTATACAGATATTTAGATTTGCCTACATGCTTTTCAATTTATATGCACCATTATTTTGTATTGTATTAGCTTTCTATTGCTATAAAACAAATTACTACAAGCTTAGTCACTTAAAATGACACTCATTCATTAGGTCACAGTTCTGTAGGTCAGAAGTTTGGCACAGCATGAAGGGGTTTCCTTTTCAGAGTATCAAGAGTCTGAAATCAAGCTGTCAGCTGAGTTGTTATCAGAGGGCTCTGGAGAAGAATCTACTGCTAAACTCATTCTTTCTGTTGGCAAAATTTGGTTCCTTGGGGTGGTATAATTGAAGTCCTGCTTTTCTTGTTGCCTGCCATTTACAGGACTCTCTAGCTCTTAGAGGCCACTCTCAGGCTCCTTCCACATGGTCCCATAGATGGTTCACAATATAACACATGCTTTTGAGGCTATTCAGAGACAGTCTCTCTGACCTTCTCTTCCACAACCACTTGAAGTAAGATACATGTATGTGTGTGTCTGTTTGCCTATATATCTTAGTTTTTTAACTACTCTTTCTTCATATATTCAGAGCTTCAAATTGTTAGTGCCCCAAGGTGCAGTCCAATCTACAGTTTTTCTTTATCTATTTTTACTCCTATCTCATAGCTTTAAATACATTTTGTGAACATGTGACCAACAAAATCAAATTAACAGTTTGGATTTCTTTTCAGAGATCGAGATTTGAGTGTCCAACTGTTTATCTACTTGGTGCCTAAGAGGCACATCATTTTTTTTTTTAGGCAAATTATCAATTTTAGTAACAACATTCAATATTTAAAATTTTGAAACTGGTAAAAAATTACTTTATTCTGTGAAAACCCCTTGGATGCCTGTATTTGAAATAGATCTGTAAATAAATGTTAATGGTTATCAACCTGGGTTAATTTAAAATAAAATGTTCACTTATATTTCAACCCAAAGCCAAAACAACATAAGCCAAAAACAACAACAAAAAGTTCACTTCGTAAGTTCCCTTAGGGCACAAGGACAGAAGGATATGGTATTATCCTTATATTTCCATCATCCTGCACAATAACTAACATATAAGAAGGCATTTGATAAATATTTTCTAATTGTTTGTACTAATCTCTAAGTATATTATTGAAGACTAAATACTACATGTGGAATGAAAGGTAATTCACCAAAGGAAGAAAACAAATTAAGGAAGGTGATGCTCATGATCAACATCATAGGTAATCAATATTAGAGCCACATATTAGAGCCACAGGGCCATATAATTTCGTGCCAGCCATAAGTACAAAGTTTTAAATGTCTAGCAATACTAAGTGTTGGTGAATATATATTCATGTATGCTGATGAATATAAATTGTTACAAATACTTTGGAGAGCACTTTGGCCTGTGGCCAGTATTCCTGTTCACAACTTAAAGATACTCTTACATAAGGGTGTACATGGAAAAATATTTAAAACATTATTAAGATGGCAACATTCTGGATAACTGAAATGACTATCAACAAAAGAATAGATTACTAAATTGAGATCATTTTAATACCATGGAATGCGACTCAGCAGTCAAAATGAAATAGTTATGAATTTCAATGTAACATTTCAAACACAAAAATAAGCAAAAACAAGGTGAGCTGCAGAAACATAGATTTTTATTCCATTTATTTAAAGTTTTGAAACATGAAAGAATATCATACTTCTAAGAGATACAAAGTTAATTGAAGTATTCAGAAAATACAGAATGATAAATAACAAATACAATACAGTGGGAACTTTTGAAAAAATAGTGGAACAGAAGGGAATATAATCCAGGAAAATCATATAGTTTTAACCCTATTAGTACTTTCATTATGTCTTAAGCTGAGTGAGGGATATATAGGTATTCATTATGCTGTTCTTTGTCCTTCTGGGCAAATAATTTAAGCCTTAAAAATGCACTACATAGGCTGCCTGAGTCCTCAGAGCTGAGCTCCCGTATTCCGCGCCACTGCGCAGCATCTCCTGGGGAGGTCTGGCCTGGAGCGGCTGGAGTCGCTGGCTCCAGCGGGGAGTTTGGACCCTTTGGCCCCATTTTGCAGCTTCCCCAGGAGAGAGCAACCACCTGCCACCGCCTGGTGGGAGTGCAAGTTAGTGCAGCCACTTTGGAAAGCAGTGTGGAGATTCCTTAGAAAACTTGGAATGGATCCACCATTTGACCCAGCTATCCCACTCCTTGGCCTATACCCAAAGGACTTAAAATCAGATTGCTACAGTGATGCAGCCACATCAATGTTCATAGCTGCTCAATTCACAGTAGCTAGATTGTGGAACCACCCTAGATGCCCTTCAATAAAGAAACTGTGGTATATATACACAATGGAATATTATTCAGCCATAAAGAAGAGTAAAATTATGGCATTTGTAGGTAAATGGATGATGGTGGAGATTGTTATGCTAAGCAGTGAGATCAGCCAATCCCAAAAATCCAAAGGCCAAATGGTCTCTCTGATAAATGAATGATGATGCATAATGTGGGGGGGAAGGGTGGCAAGAATGGAGGAAGGATAGATAGCATAGAGGGAAGGGAGGGGTGGAGTCGGGGTGTGGGGGTAAGAATAATAACAGAATGTGGGACAGACATCATTGCCCTGTGTACACGTATGAATGCACAGATGGTGTGATTCTACTTTGTGTACAGCCAGTGAAACAATAGCTGTACTCCATTTGTGCTCAATGAATCAATAAGCAAATTTAAAAAAAAAGAAAAAAGAAAAAAAAATGCACTACATATTTACATCTATAGAACTGAGTACCTAAAACTTAGGTGAAAACATTAAAACTTTTTTTCAACAAACTTTTGATATTTTAAATAATGGTGAAGAGTCTATCTTAGTCTGTTTAGGTTGCTATAATAAAATACCATTAACTGTTTAGTCTATGAAGAACAAATTTATTTCTCATGGGTCTGGAGCCTGGGATGTCCAACATCAAAGTGCTAGCAGATTTGGTATATGGTAAGGGCCAGCTTCCTTCACAGTGGTAGCCATCTCTGTAAATTGATGTGGCAGAAAGGGGGAGGCAGCTCTCTGGACCTGTTTTATAAGGGCGCTAATCTCATTCATGAGAACTCATTCTCAACACCTAATCATCTCCCAAAGACTTCCACCTCTTAATAGTGATTGTCAACATACCAATTTTGGGGTACACAAACACTGAGACCATAGTAGGGTGTGAGCAAGAGAGTAAAAATGCAAATTGGTACTGTTTTATAATAAAATTGCACATATATTTGTATATAACACATGTACAATATGTTTCAAAGCCTTAAATACATCCCTACTATTTGACCCTATGAGTATTTGGATAAACTGATAAAAAGAAATCCTATTTGGATATAAGCACTTTCTAAATATTTTCAATAATAATATGCATTATTTGTGTAATAAACTTTCTTAAAAGACTGAAATTAGAAAAAACAAATTGAATTGAACTTAAAAAAATTGAAGAGATTCATTCTACTGTTCTTCCCTTTTCCTATCCCTTCTCCCTCCCCCTCAATCCCCTTCCTCTATTTCACTGATCTCTCTTCTATTTTCATGGAATCCCCCCACCCTTTTCTTTTTTCCCTTTATTTTGGTCTAGCTTTTGTATATCAGAGAAAACATTCGACCTTTGACTTTCTGGGTCTGTTTTATTTCATTTAGCATGATAGTCTCCAGTTCCATCCTTTTACTGGCAAATGTTATAATTACATTCTTTGTGGCTGAGTAATATGTGTAACTAAAGGAACTAGTAACAATTTAAAAATAACAAAAAATATAGAGATAAAAATTGAATAGAAACCTTCCAATTCCAGTAATGCTTTTTTGTCTTTAAAGATTTTGAAATGGCAGGTGGGAGGAGGGAAGGGAGTAGGGAAGTGCTTGGGAGTGGTATTGATCAAATTATATTTTTATATTGTATGCATGAATGAATATGTAACAACAAATACCATCATTATTTACAACTATAATGCACCAGTTAAAAATGTGGAAGAAAAAAAAGATTTGAAATGGAAGCACAAGGATGGGAGAAGTTTCTATTTTTGTATACTTTTCTTTTTTCCTTCTATTCCCTTCTGTACTCGTTTGTTTTAGATGCGTTTAGGGTATGTAGTGCATAGCTGTATTTTGTATAATTTAATCTTATATTTGTTGCTTATCATTAAAATTATTTAGTCTGTTTATGTCTATTATAATTTAGAAATTATATCCAACATTTTTTTTGCTTTCTTTTTGTCCCACCCTGTCCTTTTTTCTTCCCTTTCTTTACTACTTTCTAATTGTTTTATTTTTTCTACCTCAATTAGTACACACTGTTCCTTATTCTTTTAGCAATAACCCTGGAATTCCATGTGATATGTGAACTTATCAAATTTTGTTAATCAAAATCTTTATTTTTTCCTAACCTACAGACCATTTGCTTTCTCCTAATTTACACACTATTTCTCTCCAATAATTTGATTATATATTTTTCTTTTCCTACACATTTTTTCTTGTTGCATTGTAGTTGTTATGTAATGGGGGCTTTGTTGTTACATATTCATAAATACATACATATAACACTATAATTTGGCCAATAGCACTCCCCAGTACTTCCCTTATATTTTTTTCTCACCATAAACTTTATCAATACTCTTAATGACAAATGTTCCTTCTTACATCTCAAACCTTTTAGCTTGGGTCATTTTGCTTTTGAATGAAGGGCATCTGTGAAGTTCTGCTCACAATAATGCTTATTTTGGTCTGATAATGTTCTTATTTCACCATTTTTCTGAAAAATTTTTCATCAGGTATAGGAATTGTAGTTACTTTCTTTTAGAATAAAGATATTACAACATCTGCCTCTACTGATAAAAACAGTTCCTTAAAGCAGTCTGTTTTTCTTTTTAGTTTTCTGAAGTTACACTTTGATATGTTAAGGTGTGTATGTTCAGGGAAACAACAGACATACAAGGAAAACTAAAACTAAATGAGAGGTAAAATCTAAGTTGTCTCTTCTGGGTGGACAGGTGCCTGTGGTCTACTTATTGAGGAACCAGGCTCCTTCTACCTTATTTCTCTGCCATCCCATAGACAAAACCAGGTCACAGGCACATGACTTTGGCACAGAGTCACTTTGGCACACAGCCAAAGTCTTGCTTTGGCTTATAGAAGAAAGAAAATGAAGAAAATCTGTTAATTTCTCAGCATCCCCAGATAAAAACATTATATTGGCAGGAAGCACAAAGTCACACCCACCAAAAGAAAGACCATAAAGTACAGGGTAAAGTCTTGTATCAGGTCCTTCTATAATTATGCAGAAAGGGGAACTGGGATTTGATGATTATTTAGCTGTATTTACCATTCTCATTACAGGTTTCCTTTACCATTTTGCTTGGGGATTAGATGAACTTGAATCTGTGGATTGGTATTTTTCATAATTTCTGGAAAATTCTTAGCCATCTTTTTTAAAATGAATGTTTCATTGAGACAGTTGTAGATTCACAAAAATTACAAGAAATAACACAGAGATCCCATGTACTTTTACCAACCTTCTGCTAATGGCTACATCTGGCAAAAACTGCAATATCAAAACAGCACACTGATATTGATAAAATCCACTGATTCTGATTTCTCATTTTACTTAATTTGTGTTTGTTTAATTCTACACCATTTTTGTATCACATCTATAGGGTTATATAACCAAGACACAGAAAAGTTCCTTTACCACAAGAATTCTTTGAAAAAAAGATAATAGGTAGCATCATTAATTTCTACATTTTGTTTCTAGCTTTAACATATTCATATACTTTAATATGGTTTTCAACAGATTGAAAAATTCTGTATGACAAGATTTATGTTCTCCCATTTGTATCAAAATTCACTGTATACTAAAGTGGTTTTAAATATGTCCTTGTTGAGTCTGACACTTAAAAGGTTACAAAACATCCTAAATGTTAAGAACCTGGGACTGAGGTGGATTAAATCAGAATTCTGATTTTTTTTCACATATATTGTTTATACATGATTTTACATTCCTGATAGGGACCTTTCAGTATTAAAAATAATTAAAACTGCTCTGACAAGTACATTAAAGGCAGTATTATTTGAGGTAAATTTCTGAGACCAATGCACTGATGTAAGTGCACTCCTAAGTTTTGAAACCACTTTTTTCATATATTTGTTGATCATTTATATTTCTTCTTTTGAGAAGTGTTTGTTTAGTTCCTTTACACTTTTATTGATTGGGATGTTCTTTTGGTGTTAAGTTTTTTGAGTACATCCTGGGTATTAATGCCCTGAGGAGCAGGTGGCTCCCATTCTATAATCTTTCTCTTAATGCTTTTGATTGTTTCCTTTGTTGTGAAGAAGCTTTTTAATTTAATGCCATCCCATCTACTGATTTTTTATTTTACTTCCTGTGCTTTAGGAGTTTTGTTAAGGAAGTCAGTTTCCATCTGACATGTTAGAGTGCTGGGCCTACAGTTGCAGGGTTTCTTGGCTAATTCTAGGTCTTTCATCTACTTTGAGTTGCTGGGCATTATTTTGAATGGAACATAGTACAGGCATGATTTTTTTGTCAAGTCCAGAGTTTGTATTAATCAATAGTCTCATAATTTATTTCAGACCCACCTGGTATACTTTTATAAAAGGCAGCAATAAATTGCAAGGAAGTAACTAGAGAGAAGTGGCACACCTTGGCCTTACTAACCTCTGGTTAAACGCATGGCATGTCTCCTTCAAGAAAATGAAAACTGGCTGCATCAATGTACTGCTTTTTAGAAACAGAGTCTCTGTCACAAGTTAACAAGGCTTAGTGTCCAGAAGTTCCATCATTTATAATAGTACATATTCCTTTCTGGGAAAAGCAAGAATACATCTTCTCTTCCCAGGGACAGAATCACTCTTTTGCTTCATCACATGCTTGGGTCTTACTAATCACTGGGCCAACGAATTAGAAATAAAAGTGTGTGAGATAGAAAGGGAAAGGGAGTTCTATTAACTCTTTTTTCTCTTTCAGTTCACTCTACCTGCTTTGCTCTTCCTGAGATCATTTATACATTGCACTCCAGTTAATCTGGAAAGTCTAGCCCTGCATTTGTAATTTAGATATAAATAATCTAATAAGATGGATTTGGATTTCCCACTTTCAGTTGCTCACTTGTGTTCTCCCTCCTTCCCATCTCTACCTACCTACCTATCTATTGAAAGATGATCTATATATATATTTTTCCCCTTCCTCAGGAACCTGATAAGAATCAGTAGTTTGGCCAAGGCAAGATTTAGGCATCTGAGTCTTCTGAGTAACTAACCCTTAATAGCAGCTGTTCAGCAAATATTAATAATCATAAGAAAATAAACATGTTATGTACCAAAGATACATACCAAGGTAACGTAAGATCAGTTTGGAACTTGCTTCTGCCAAGGCAAGTTGAACCCTGACTGCATAAAAGATATTTTCAGGCTGTCTCTCCTTCTGGAGATAGACTGCATTCTCTCTTGAAAGTGTATTCCTTGCTTTACCTCTAAAAACATCTCTCTCTTGGGATTGCCCCATTCTCCCTTGAATATGTATCTACTTTCTAAATAAACCTCTGTCTAAAAAGGAGAAACATATACTATATATGTACCTATATTCACATATATATACATATACATATATATGTATGTTTTCATTCATTTTTCCATTCTCTTTGATGCCTATAGGCAGAAGGAGCTCAGTGATATTTTCCTGTGAAAAGAATATAAAAAATTTTCTGCACAAATGTTATGTCAAAATTGTTGTCATTTTATGGAAAGATTGAATATGATAAGCAATTATATTTCAATTGTGTGTATTTTTGTTTCAAATGAATATAACATTACCTACTCCAATAAAAAATTATAAATGGATTTTTAAGCTAATGAATCATAAAACAATTTTGTTGAATTACAAGTGAACCAAATGGTCACATTTATTTTAACACCTGGAAAAAGTCAGGATATGCACAGCTGGCTGTTAGCTTGTCACACATTCCTAAGTTTACAATTACTACTAGTGTTCTCAAACCAAGTCCACTGACAAACAGTTGCAGGTGGCCAAGATGTTTATGTGTAGAAACAGCTTTACTCAGCAAAATCTAATAACATATCAATAACAGTACTTACTTCCAAAATTATCAGTAATTGAGTATGGCAATTTCTAAATATTTTGTTAAAATTATTTAAAGCATGCTTAGAATTTATAATGAGAAATTTATAAATGCCACTCTAATTCTGAAAAAATCAGTAAATCAAAGTAAATTTAAGAATACTGTCAAACAAAAATTGATGTTAAACAAAACCTACTTATTTAGAATATTTCACATGCTAGAAAAAGCAAAATTCTTACATAATGAAGGTTGACTATCCCATTCATTCTCAGGGCACTAACCCTACAGGAAATGCAGCTAAAACCCAGAGGAAGGAAAAGCAAATATAATTTTATAAATTAATCATTTTCAGGATTTAAAATTTTTAAAAAGCTAAATTTCCATATTAAATTTACATTTTGTCTTATGTAATTATTTCTAAAATTTGTATTAAATATTGACTAGATAGGAAGGAATATTTATAACAAATAATGCAAATAACAAAAAGGAATATTGATATACCATTACATAGTTTAAGAAAAAAATAATATTATCATTGAAGTCTTGTGTACTCTGTTCTTGAACTCATTTCACTCTCATTTCAGAAGTAATCATTTTTCTCAATTTTGTGTTTTCTTACTTTTCTTTAGGACCTTACTACATATGGTTGCATCCCTAATCAACTTACTGTTACTTATGAACATTTTTAAATTTATGTTATTGAAATAATGCTGTAGATATTGTTTGACTTTTATTTTGCTTGGCATGATATTGCTGATACATTCAAGTTCTTGCATGCAGCTAAAATTCATGCATTTCTATTGCTGGATAGCATTCCATTATCTAAAAGTATCACAATATATTTACCATTCTATTGCTGGTGGACCTTTGACATGTTGTCAGGTTTTGCTATTATCCCATTCTTACAACAATTTTGCACAACTCTCCTGGTGCACAGAAGCAAGTTTTCAGTGTATATCTTTGTGTGTGTTTGTAATGTTGGCATCTTCAATATTAAACAAATGTACACTATGTACAAACATACATATATATGTGAAAATTGTGTAATTATATTGCTATATTATTCATGTCAAATTATTTTTAATATGTTTTTTATCAATTGTAGTCTCACTAGCAGTATACAAGGGTTCTAATTGGTCTATGTTCTTGGCAGTATTTGATATACTCAGACTTTTAAATATAAGCCAAGCTGACAGGTTTACAGAAATATCTAATTGTGATTTTAATTTGCACTTCTATGATTACCAATGAGGTTGAAGATCTTTTAGATTATTGACCACTTGAGTAACCTCTTGTGGAGTGTTTGCTCAAGTTTTGACCATTTTCCTATGGAGTTGCCCACTGCACCTCCTGAATTTTTTTTTTTTCATTTTCTTCTTCTTTTTTATTAGTTGGAGTTGCCTTTTTCCTAACTGATGCCTATGAGTTCTTTATATGTTCTGGATACTAATTCTTGTGAATTATATGTTACAAGTATGTGTTCACACTGGGTTTTTACCCTTTTTGTCTTTTGATGGACAGGTGTTCTTAATTTTGATATTACTATTTTAACCATCGTTTTCCTTATTCAAAACTATTTTTCATAACTGTTATCAAAAATGAAAAAGTCTTAAAGGAGCTAAAATACCATAACATAGAAATTGGAAAAAATGCCATGGTACTGTCATAGAACAATTTTTTTTATTAAACTACAGAATTTCATATGAAAAACTGGCTGAGACAAATAGTTATTATTAAATGATTGTTTTGATGCTGGCTGACTAATAAATTAGTTTGCTATATGGTAAATCTGGACCTACAAAAAGTACAGATATCTGAAATCTTTTCTGCAATTTCTCATCTGTTATAAATAAAAACTACTGATGAGCATTGATTGTAAAGGATGCATTGGTAGCATCTGAATGAATAATGGAGTTGATGTCTTTTATTTACCAAAAGGGATACATATGTATATGCATGGAAAATTTCTAAGGGTAGGACAGAAGACGCTTCTTTCTTTTTTTTTTAACTTTCAGATCCAATTTTTTCAGTAATATATGACCATTATACCATAAGTATGGATTCCCTTCACAATGAAAAGCATATCTAATATTATTTAAATTGAACTAAAATTACTGTAAAAATATTAACATGTTTTAACAAATAAGTGGCATGAAAACTGTGATTTTACTATATGCATCACAGACTAGTTTTGTCATATTTATATGTAAGATCTGGGAGTCTTGCTCTTGAAATACACTAATAAAATAAATTAAAAGATGCCAATCATTATCAGTTGAAAATTCCCCCTTCTTAAGAATTTTTTAGAAAGATTTTTAAATAGAAATTGGATCATTATTTCCAAAATGGAGAGAGAATATATCATTACTAAAAGTCATATTGAATATCTGCCCTTATGCTCAAATTTTGAACATAAAAATGTAATTATGAAAAAGACGAGAATTAACAACAGAAAAATGGCCAATGACATTCACTGTGACTTAACCAAAAACCTAGAGTACATCTGGCATTAAGTCAGTTCTATGTTAACTTTCTGAGGTACCTTAACTTTTAATATTTATATTGAGTTCAGTTTTTTAAATGACTTTCAGTGGGATGATTTAGCAAAGATATGAAATTTGCCTTGAAACTTCTCTTCATTTTACCACTCTCTCTTCATCTGTCCTCTCTGGCTCAGAATATAGCTTATTTATTTTAACCATCACCTTGAACTCTTTTCTAATCCTCTGACAATGTTTTAATATTGATGATTCACTTATTGGCTTCTTTCATTCATGTATCATCATAATCAATAAACAAATGATGCAGTTAGTGGTTGAAAGCTGGACTTTAAAGCCAGGTGGCTTAATTTGAATCTTGGTTCTGCAAGTTATTAGCCATTAGACCTTATCAAAGTCACTTAAGTTATGTTCATCAATTTTCTAATCTGTGAAAAATGAGAGTATTAACAACACCTATATCTCATACATTGCTGGGATAAATCAATGAACCAATAAATATAAAAATAAATATAAAAGTTTTAGTGTGTAACATGTAGTAAGAATCATATAAATGTCTATTGTTTTTATAATTATTACTTGAGTACCTAGATGCCAACATTCTACTCCACATTTGGCTTATATTGGTGAACAGAATAGATAAGGTGTCTGAGATAGCCCTTTTAGTTGCAACCTGTCCCCATTACACAATCCCCAGCTCTTAAATTGACCCTGGACAAATGTCTTTGGCTATGAATGCTATCACCCATAACAGTAGGCACCAAGAGTGCTGAACCACCAAGAAAGATATAATCATCTGAGTGTGCTGATGCACACCTGTAATCCCAGCTACTAGAGAGGCTGAGAGAAGGATCACAAGTTGGAGGCCATCCTTGGAAACTCAGTTAAACCCTGTCTCAAGATAAAAATAAAAAGGGATAGGGATGTAGCTTAGTGGTGGAGTGCCTCTGGTTTCAATTCCCAGTCCCAGAAAAAAGGAAGGAAGGAAGGAACCCTAGACTGGTACAGAAAACAAAACAAAAGCCATCTGGCAACCTACTTCTAATTTCTGCTGCTATTACCATTATTCTGACTTTTGTTTTACATTAATTCTAGTTCACATTTTCCCCATTTCCATCACTACATTCTACAATTTATAAGCTTTAAACCGGTGCAACTATAAATAATGTATTTGTGGTGAAGGCTGATGATTAGTATAGGTATATAGGAATAAATTAAGTAGCCAGAAATAAAAAAGAAACACCCTCAGAATATATATGCAAATTATATAAAATGTGTCTCACAAAACAAGTAAAAGTTCTTAGCTAAGTGCAGTGGCACATGTCTAATCCCAACTACTTGAGGAGCTAAGGTGGGAAGATTGCAAGTTGGAGGCCAACCCAGGCAACTCAGAAAGAGCCTGTCTCAAAAGAAAAAATAAAAAGGGATGGGGGTGTAGCTAAGTGGTAGGGTACCCCTGGGTTCAATCTCTAATACCCGCTGCCACACACACAGAACTAAAAGTTCTTACAAAGATACCTGAGTTTTAAAAGTTCTTAAAAAGATACCTAAGTTTTTAAGAACTTAAAAGGTTCTTAAAAAGACTCCTAAGTAAATGAGATATCCTTCCTCAAGATGACCATAAAACAACTATGATGGAATATTTTCATATACTGAAAGGTTTCTTTTGTCACTCCCCATTATTAATTTTTTTTACCCATTTCTCTTCATTTATAAGAACTGCTTTCAGGCAGGAGAACAGATAAAACATAAAATAAAGGAGCGTAGAATTCCAAAAATAAGATCTTCATAATATGGCTTTAATTTCTAAGATCTAGGTAAATACTCAAAATGGTTTTCAGTTCTAAAATGGCTTGATCTAAAATATTGGAAGCTTTAGCCCTGTGATAAAACTTTCTTCCACCCTATTAGGTTTCATGGCTAGGCCTAAGAATTAAACTAACATACGAAACATTAACAGGAGTGAAGCATACAAGTTTTATTTAATATTTTTACATGCATAGGAACCCTTATAAGAAAAATGAAGACTGAAGAAGCTGTTGTTAGGTCCAAAATCTTACATACTTTCTAAAACAAAGAATGATAAATTGTGGAGATGTGACAAGGCAAAGGGGCTTGGGTGAGGGTCACTAAATTGTGAGACAATGAGGAATGTACTGGAGAAGTCTAATGGAAGATAAAGGCTATATTAGTAGGTTTGTTCACATAGGTCCATTTCAGCATCAACTCCTAATCTCCAATGCTAAGAATGCTCTTCTGTCCCTGGTTTAGGGAGGGCACATTTCTCATGGGAAATTCTAGGACCTGCTTTCAACTGTGAAGTAGGGAGGAGGTCAAAGAGCCCTTACTGCATTTGCTATTTTTTCAACCCCTTGTAGCTTGAAGTAATCATTATGCCAGAGTGGCATATTTTGATCTCCTATACTAGCGTTCAGTAAATACTATACTACAGACCGTGATTCTCTTAACTTTGGTCTTTGAGGCCTTGAAAGGGTATTTGGGGAGATATTTCAGAACAGTGAAATGTATGTAACAGCTACTGGGTTTACCCACACATCTCCTCAGTATTCTTTAAATATGGCTCTCAAAGTACTTAAACCATTTACTAAAGGATTAAATAGGAGAAAATGGTGCCACAAAGATACTGAAAGAGGAAAACTCAGAGAAATAAAGAAAGGTTTTCTCTATAGAAGTGGAGAGAGCAAAACAAAAATTGAGGAAGTTTGATTCAATGTTCTCAAAAGAAGAGCACAGAGATCAAGATAACACATTTAAACCCCTTCTAGGTTTCCCTTATCTCCAGGGAAGGAGAAATGATCCAGAAAAGTTTCTCAGTGTTCTGCCACTTCCGCCTATGGGGTACGAAAGACAGCTGAGAATTAAGTTAGCATGCCTGCCAAGTGTTTATTATAGTATAGGGATAGCGAGCCTAATAACAGAGGTTAATAAATGGGCAGCCCAAATCTGAGAACAGAAGAAGGGGCTTGATTAACAGATAAATGAATTCTCAAACAATCACAACACTTTGCCCTTCATAATATGATAATTATGGTGATTATAATTATAATAAAGCAAACGTTTATTATGTGCCAAGTGCCATTTAAGTGATTTATATTGATTAGATCATTTAATCCTAACAAGTCTATAAAGGAGGTGCTATTATTGTCTCCTATTTTGAAGGTGGAAAAGTGATACACAGATAAGATGGGCAGACTTGGACTTGAAGTAAGAGAACAGACCAAGATTTATACTGGCCATAAACATTTTGTCTACATTATCTATAGAAAAAAGATGTCTAGAGATCATATGAGATAAGACACCTTGACCAGAGGCAACAAGGATCAGATACCCCTTCCTCAATGTCAGGTCAATATGTAAACACTTTAGGGGAACTGAGATCTCCAGTGGGAAGAAAAATAAGGCAAAAAGGACAGGGAGGACCCTGCATACTTGCATCTCTGAATATTTATTTATGTAGTGAGATGTTTAGAAAACATGTAAGCAAGAACCAACATCTGGACTTTTAAAGCAATGTTGAGAAGTAAATTATCTCTCTGCTGGATCTCATTAATCTTTTTCAGACACTGAAGATTTTACCCAAGTCTCTTGCTTACTTTCATTACCTAAGCCCCTTTTTTACTTTCAAGAGCTATACTAAAGTCTATGATAAGATAACTAATTCTCTAACTTTACTTCAAACCTTGGGTATTTGGAAAATATTTCAGAAGAGTGAAATGTGGGTACAGCAATTTGGTTTAATGACACACGTACCTCTGTACTCCCTAGATTTGGCTTTCAAATCACTAAAGTACTTATCAAAAGATTAAGGAGCTAACTATAAAATAAACCATAAGAGAATTATTAAAAATGTAAAAAAAATTTAGTCTTGAAATGAAAGGTCTTTCTAATAATTAGCTTTACATCAAAAAGTGTACAAAAAAGAAAAAAACTGATAGATTTTACTGAATAAGAACTTAAAACTCATGACAGGAAAAAGTACTTGAATTGAAAGTATTGTAGGATTTTGTTATGCATATGCTATAATATGCTAACATGTGATATATGACTTATAAAGAAGAACACTTTAAAAAATCCTAATGGAAAAGTCATATGACAGTTAGTAATTAAAATGACATGTTTAACATATTAACATGGGTAGATGTGTTCTTCAGCATGTTTATTGGGGTTGATGTATATATGTGTGTATGTATATGTATTATATACATATGTAAGTATTATATGAATATATTAAAAGATCACGGTGGGGGGGTGGCGCATGCCTGTAATCCCAGTGACTTGGGAGGGCAAGGCAGGAGGACTGCATGTTTGAGGCCATCCTCAGCAAATTAGTGAGTCCCTAAGCAATTCATCAAGAGGGCCTCAAAATAAAAAGTGAAAAGGTCTGGAGATGTAGCTCAGTGGCAAAGCACCCCTGGGTTCAATCTCCAGTACCAAAAAATAAAAACCAAAAATAATAAATAAAATTTAAAAAATAAGTAATAGAAGCCCATAACAGTACTGTATGAAAAATTCACAGTGGATATTACTCAGGAGCAGGACTACAGGAAATTTTTGTTTTCTGTATTATCTAAAGTTTTTCTTGGAGGGGTACAAGTTACTGTAACAATAAGAAAATTTCGTTATAAAAAGAAAAGCTTAAAGTGGGCCATGGGTGTAGCTTAGTGGGTAGAGTGCTTGCCTAATATGGTAATACTGGGGTTGATTACTGCTACCACCAAAAACAAACAAACAAGAAGTTTAAAGTAAAAAATTAAATGCAAAAGAAAATAGAGATGTACACAGAGGTTTGTATTGTCTAAACTGAGGCAGACACAAAGCTATAATTTCTTTTTCTGATATCAATTTGATTTTTAGAGACTGTAACAATTAAGACAATAAAAATGATTTATAACTGAATTAATTTTTTCTTCTGTTAACCCTCAGGATACCATCAGCTAGCACATGATGAAGTTTAGAATGCTATTCATTTTTAATTCTCCCAACTTAGAGCAGTTTAGTTATTAATAAAGATATATTTTTACAATGCCTACAATGTACTCTACCACTATGATAATGCCACAAGGAGGTAAACAAAGTTCATTATTACATGCTAAATATTACAATTCAAACTTTCCACCAAATCAAGGCTGCATTACCCAACAATGATTTGGTAAAGTTCCTTCTAAAAAATCTCAGTAATGTAACCTTATTGTTTCAAATTTTCATATCACATGCCATCTTCTAAAGATAACACTATTCATCCAACATCAACAAAGTATGCACTTCGAATAGTGAAAATAGATTTCTTCTTCACACAAACTTGGAAACTCTGGTAAGAATAAAAAATCACCAGGAATTAGCTAAGTTAGCCCATATATGTTGTATCTGTAGTCATCACCTAATGGTGACAATGGTAATTTATAACTAACATTTTTGACTGTTTAATATGTTCCAGGTGTCATGCTAAGTACTCAATTATTATCAACATTTGTTAACTGCTGAGGAAATTTAGGCTTAGAGATTATGCAGCTTGCTCAAGATCATTTGTCTAGTATTGGGTTTCAAACTTATATCTATTTCCTACTAAGTAGCAAATTGCATCTCCATTAAGTATTTTCATACATTTAGCCATTAGGTAATACTAAGTAGAAATGGTTTACCTCCAATAAAATAGTTTATAATTCTATATTCATAAAAATGTTGGACTATCTAATAATTCATGTTTGAAAATTATTCAGAGCTAACAACATGCAAGAAAAAAACAAAACAGCCAAATATCAAGCCATATAAATGAGCTATTTTCCTTCTATCACAAGCAGTTGGAACAAGATGAATCAAACTGATCTTTGTTCTGTTACTAGTTCTTCAAATGTGCTGAATCAAAAACGCAACTTTTAGGTCCAATAGTTGATGGCAATGTTTGATTTGTTAAATTTGGGAGTAAAAAAATAAGTTCTCACTGCTAGCCACTTATTATTTTACTCATTTAACTCTCAAGCAACAATTTCATGATAGGTTTATCACTTCATTTAAGAAATATAAAAGAAATTCAGGCTTACAAAGTTTGAATAACTTGAATACAGTTGATCAACAGCAGGGCTGAGATTTGAATCCAGGTCTAAATAATACCAAAGTTGCATTAGGCTCAAGCTAACATCAATGTAGATAAGAAAAATTAGGAAATTAATAAGCTAAAATTTAAAATAATTTGATGTGCATTACCACCCTTATGTCATTAAATAACAGTGAGCTAACTTTCTGAAATGAAATGCAAGAACTAAGAATGAAAACACTTGCAAAAGCGTAAAAACACATTTGTTGTAAAAATATTTCCCTGATTATAGTACATGTACCCATTTACACCATCACTAGAAATCTGGTAATATGATAAAGATATACATTCAGATAGGTTTATAATTTTGGAACTAAAAAGGTTTTAATAGCTAAAAGGATAAATATCTAAAACACTATTTTTATCTTCCCTTTTTGTACCACAATGCTACAGTGTTCTAACAAAATCCTCTTTTTAAAATACAGAAACTACTAGGTGTGTTGCCACCCACCTGTGGTCTCAGTAACTCAGAAATCTGAGGCAAGAGGGCCACTTGAGCCCAGGAGTTTGAGACCCTATTTCAAAACAAACAAATGAATACATTAATTAATGCAGATGCTACTTGAACTATGATGGAGTTATGTTCCAATAAACTCATTCTAAGTTGGAAATACTGTTAAGTCAAAAATTCATTTAATGTACCTAATCTAATGAACATTCTAGCTTAACAATACAGTATACTGTACAGTACCAGTTGTGATAGTATGTGATAGTACGACCAACTGGGAGTTGCAGTTCATTGCTGCAGAATCATAAAAAAATATCATACTGCATATAGCTTGCCCAGGAAAACTTCACATTTCAAAATACAATTTCTACTAAATGTGAATTATTTTTATACCATCATAATGGTGAAAATTTTAAGTCAAACCACCACAAATTGGGGACTATCTGTACTTTAAAAGAAAACTAGGAATTTAGGAAAGCATTACACTGAACTTCTACCTTTGAAAGTTATGGCTCTAAGAGACTGTCGCATATAAAATCAGAAACTGAAGCATCTTTCCATGCTATGTTTAAGCTATTTTATATTACTATTATATTCCTATAGTACTTTAAGATTATTAATTCATAGTCATCGATTTTAAAGCTAAGATCACCTAGTCCAAGAACTTCATTTTTATAAAGGAAGAAATTTATAAAAGATCTGGAGAAGCTGGAGTAATTTCCCCATAACTGTGTAGTGAATTACTGAGGCTTAACCCTAACTCTAGCTTTCCTAACATCAAGTCCAATACTTACAATATACCACCATACTGCCTTCATTTCTCTATACTTTTGAAAGTGTAAAATAGGAACTATATTTAAATCCTGGATCCCCAAGAAAACAGTTCAGAAGTCCCCATTTGTCTAATCTAGACATAGTCTTAAGTGAATAACTACTTAATATTTACCCTAAATGTTTACTGGTCAAGTATAGTTTCAGAATAAACAGTCTCCTAATGAAAGAGGTACAGAGTATTAGTTGCTCTATCTACAATGTAAAGGAATCTTGGGAAGCACTTAAAACAATAACTTGTTTGGATACTGATTTATGATTTATAATGTAGTTTCACATATTAGCTGATGACACTCAACCAATTTTTTAAAAATCTACTTTATAAAGGCATAATTTTAAAACACTAAACTAAAGATGGCCATTAGAGTGAACGGTTTTTTGGAGATTTTGTTTCTGGCTTAAAATAACAATTATAATCAGCTTCTATGAAAAGGAATTCATGAATGGCTTAGTTGGGTGATTCTGACTACAGGCTTTAATTAACGTCAGCCGTGGTCTAAAGTCATTAAAAGGCTTGAATGGGGCTGGAAGATTTGCTTCTAGCAGTACTCAGCAAGCCCTTGCACATGGTATCAGTTCCTTCCTGTCCACTGGCAAGAGTCTTTTAGTTCCTAGCCACATAGACTTTTCCAATAGGAAAAGTAACATGTCAGCTGGCTTCCCCAAGTTCAGGAAGTTTTGAAAAACATAAACACCAAAATAACCAGCATTCAAACAAGATACAGAACATTTCCATCATCCAAACAATTCCTTCATGTACTGTTGCCTGGGCTCAGATAACAATGATCAGTTTTCTATTACTGTTGATTAGGTTTGTATTTCCTAGAACTTCATATAAATGGAATGATATAGTATGTAGCTTTTGTGTAATGCCTCTTTCAATCAGCACAATGTTTTTCAAATTTGTTTTGGTAGACAATTCTTTTTTTATTGCTAAGTAGCATTTTTCATTATATTGCTATACTACAAATATGTTCTTAATGATTATGAACTGAACTTCATCAGTAAAAAATTGTGGACATTTGATTTTTTCTCTTGTTATGTAAGTATCTACATAATATCCTCAATTTTGCTTCTTGGCCTGAAAAGACCCTTTACAAAAAAATGTTTGACCCTGAGTAACAGAATATTCATGAGCTCGGGACCTGTGATAACTGCAGACTCTCACACCTCACCCTAGAACTACTGACTCAGAATTTGAATTTTAACATTCCAAATAATTCATATGCATATAAATGTATGAGAAGCACTGGATTACAAACAGGAAAACCACACACACACATTGTGTGTGTGAGCATGTGTGTGTCAGTGTGTACATGTGTGTGTGGATATGTATTAACAACCATAACACTCATTCATGCCTGATTTTCAGAAAATTATTTTTCATCTCAGAACAAACTTGAAAAAATGAAGAAACATACATGTTGAAATTCTTAATTTAAAATGACTTTTCTTTAAATATAAAATATTCATTATTTTATACTCTTAAGACTATAATATTATTTTAAGAAATTCCTTGTTAAAGCATTTTCAAAAAGAGCAAATGTAGCACAAATTAAATCTGTTCTGTCTTCTGTACAAGGACGTACCAGTGATTACTAGAGATTAACAGATGATCATCTTCATGCATGTGATCAACAAGACCAAAAGGTCACTAGGGTTTTAGTTTACCATATGCTACAAAATTCATGCAGTGAACTTACTTAGCATGTGCTTTCAGTATTATACATACTTCTCACTTCAACAATTAGAAGAACAAATCATTCACTTGAATTCTTATTAATATTTGCTCAGTGGATACCTGGAATATGATGGTTTTCTCTTTTTTGATGAAAAATTATGAAAAAGGCATTGTCAAAATCAGAGAAAATATATGTTAGAATAGTTTAAAATTTTATATAAGCAGTGACAAATAGCATTTTATTACTAATTTCAGAGAACTGTTCAATTTGTGATTATCTCATGTAACTAACTGCTATAACCATTTCAGGTTTCCTAGACTGCATTTGAAATTAAGTTTTAATTTATGTAATATCTTAGATAAAAAGTTTTATATTTTCCTGATTCAATTATCTTAATTCTAAGTAACTATTTGAGGATATAAAAAAGTATTTGAAATTAAGAAAACATTTAAATTTCTTGTCCATATTTATTTAATCAATGGTGGACTGAAAATATCAATTTCTCCTTTCAAACAACCTTTCCCAGAATTTCTTGATTTGCCTTGTTTCTTTTTGCACATGTTAGTTCTAAACATACATCTGAACTCTAAATAACTTCTGTTCATTTTAACAGTCCACAACAAACTATTAAATCTTCCACACAACAAGCAACAATGTACCAAAACACTTGCTCTGTATTTTGGTACTTTAATGAAAACAACATATAAGAGCTGAAAAAAACATAACTTAAAAACAATCATTCCTTCAGTAATATTGTGTTCTCCATTCATGTGACAAAATGAATAGTCAGAAATTGTCATAGGAGTTGTTCAAAGATGAAGATTTTCCAGGATCATTTTAAAATGTGCATGTATTATGCTTACAGCAGATTATTTAGTCTCTTTAAATCCATTAGAGATTCACCTGAATTAGACCTACTTTGAATTCGACAGTTGTTTTAATGGTATTGTTAGAAAATCTTTTCAGAATAAAACAAGTAACATGTAATGTATTCTTTTTGTTAGTGTTTCGATCCTGCTAATATGTATTATTCATTTTTAAGATAGACTTGAATTTGTGAAAAACATAAAATGAGAAATTAGATTCTATAAGATCTAGTTTTAAACAAGAAATTATTATTAATATTAATTTTAGGAAAAATACCATTAAAAAAGGGGTAAGATTTAAAACTCTTGAGCATTTTGGTGAAAGAGAAGAAAAAATTTTTTAAATTATGTAAAAAATCAACAAATATTAAGAAGGTATTCTTAAAATTCTAGGTTTAAATATAGGCAATTGGAGAACCTATACATCATAATGTAATAAGCCCTGATTTTAAAAAGTCAACAAAATCATTTCACTTTGAGAAAAAACTTTTCAAATTTGTAAGGTAAAAATGGAGAAAAATAGAAATCATTAATGATGCATGACCCAGAAAATTAGTTTAGAGTAAAAGCCAATTACAATTATGGAATCTGCATCTGTTCATTACAACTTTGTCAGTTTTCCAGAACATGAGTCTAGGCAGTTTTTACAAATGACGTAAATGGAAATGTGTTTAGAAACGGCTAAACAATGTGTGCAACATGTAAAAAATGTGATGTTACAGCTAAAAAGGAATTCGCTCTTCTTCACATTACTATTTATATAGACTCCTCTTGCTTCTATTTCTATGGACATTTTTCTTACTCCCTATAATTTTGTCATTAAGAGACTGACTCAACATTCTTCGAATGTTTCAAATTTCTACTACTTTTTCTAACAAATTATGAAACATATACTAAGGTGCATAGAATGGCTTACAAAGAATTTAAATGTTTCAAAAAAATTGTACTAAATTTGCCTGATAGTGTGTGACATTTAGATAAGTAATCTTAAGGTTATCTCTAATTCATGGACTCAGTTTTTTGAGAAATCAATGAGCTTCTTAAGACAGATTACATTTAGCTGTGAAGAAGGTGTCCATATTAGTAAGAAAAACAAACTCCTTTTGGGTATATGAAATAAACAAAAATGAAAAACATGATACAAAACAATAACAAAGAAATCAGCCTACAGAAAATCAAGCAGTTTTTTTTTGTTAATGATCAGATAAGCATTAACTAAAGTGTGTTCTATGACATCACAGTCCCTTAAAAATTAGAAAAATGGGCTTTGTCATTAAATAAGTTTAAAAATTGCTGGGGATTCTCCCACCTCCATGAGGTTCAAAGTGTACAATTAATATATTAAAGGCCTTGAAAACAAAGCACAAGAAAGAAACCAATATGATTTTTGTACTTGAAATTCCAACTCCTTTTTGAAAATTTCAACACAAATATTTTCTCCCAGAAGACAATTTGGAAATATTTTCATTAAAATATTCAGGCAGTAAAATGTTAAGAGAAAAATTGGCTCTCCATGTGAAAAATGACTTAAGTTTAAAAATTATCTAAAAGAACTAACACTGGGCTAAGGTTGTGGCTCAGTGGCAGAGCACTTGCCTAACATGCCTGATGTACTGGGTTCGATCCCCAGCACCACATAAAAAAACTAAATAAAACAAAATAAAGGTATTGTGTCCATCTACAACTAAAAATATTTTTTAAAAATTTAAAAAATTAAAAATAGATCTGATACAAAAGAAATAAGGAGTTGGCTTTTGAGATAAGAGAAGAATGGAGGAACTTTGGATTTTGTAGAAGGAAATGAGGGGGGAGGGGCAGGGATATGAAAGATGGTGGAATAAGACAGACATCATTACCCTATGTACATGTATGATTACTCGAATGATGTGAATCTACATCATGTACAACCACAGAAATGAAAGGTTGTACCCCATTTGTGTACAATGATTCAAAATGCAGTCTGTAAAAATAAAAAAAGAAAAAGAAAAAGAAAAACAAGAAATAAGGAGTTGGAAAAAAAAATGAGTTCGGACCTTATTTGGCTTTCATTCATCCAATACAGTAATATTTACTGAGCACCCTAACCATGCCAAACATAATGCTAGGCACTGGGTACACAACTTTGACTTTCTAGAAAGTTGTTCCTCGCCTTGCCCTCCTATTTCCCCTTCAAAAAGAGAGAAGTCTAATAGATACTTCTGTATATGAACAAGCTGCCAATTTCAACCCTAACTCAGTGTTAACCATGTTTCACAAGCACTGACATTAGTAAAGGGACTTAACAAGAAACAGAATTAAAAAACAAAACAAAATAAAATGAAACAAAAAAAAAATCTAACCCTAAACCAAAACCAAACTGAATGCTGATTACATGTAAGTTCTCAAAACTGAAAATATATAATGAATATCTGTCTAAGTTCAACAATGACAAAATGAAGTTAGTGAATACATCTCCACAGCTGGGGTGCAACTCAGTGGTAAAGTGTGTCTCTAACATAAGTAAGGCCCTGAGTTCCATCCCCAGCACTGCAAACCACTCCCAACCGAAACAAAATCTTGTTCTCAATAATGGGTATAAGATATAGGATAACCTAGAGATGAGATACACATAATCATATGATAATCTTCACTTTATGAAAATATGAGGAAACAATGTATTTACAGAGCCTTAGAGTATCTCCTCACAAGATACTTAGTAATTTCAAGGCAGATAATAGTTTTTCCAATAGTTGCTGTCAGGAAAAACCTGACAGACCAAAACATAACTGGAAAAGATGAAATCACAAATCTTCAAATATCATGCACTGAAACAGATGTAACAGTGCTTCTGTGGTATTTCCCAAAATACCACAGAATAGGCAAACTTCAAATGAGGGACATTTTATAAAATAACTGAACTGTAACTCTTTAAAAATGTCAAGACAAATTAATTCTGGAAAACAATTCCAGATTAAAGGGCACTAAAGAGACAACTAAATGTAACATGATCATGCAGTAATCCTGAACCAGAAAAATTGCTTTTTCTTTGTTATAAAGGAACTTAGTGGGACAACTCACAAGATTTTTTCAAAAAAATTTTTTTTAGTTGTAGATGGACACAATACCTTTATTTTATTTATTTATTTTTATGTGGTGCTGAGGATTGAACCCATTACCTCACACATCCTGGGCGAGCACTCTATCACTGAGCTACAATCCCAGCCCACTGGTAAGATTTTAATGTCTAGAGCATTACTAAAGTAAGCTTCAATAATGATGGAAGTGTTCAGTATCTATGCTCTCCAATAGAATAGCTGCTGGACTGCAGAGTGTTAGAATTGTCATTAGTATGTCTACCTTATCTAATTTTAATTAATTTAGATTTAAATAGCCACATGTGGCTATGTTAATGGACAGAATAGGTGTACAGACTACAAAATAGTACCATATCAATGTTCATTTCTTGATTTCAATAACTGTGTTTAGACTGAATGAGAGAATGTCCTTATTTTTAGGAAATGCATACTTAGGTTGTTAGAAGTAATAGGGCATCATGAATGTAACTTAAAAATTTTTTAAATGTTTCAGATAAAGCAAATGTGGTAAGGCATTAACATTGGTATGATCTGGTTGAAGTGTATACAAAGTTCTTTGTATTATTTTTCTAACTTTTTGTAAGTCTATGTTATTTCAAAATAAAAGTTAAAAAAAGAAGAGCTGCATAAAATTGCTTTTCTAACCAAAATTTGTAAGTATAAAAATATTAATAAAGTTCTATTCATTGCTATATTTTTCACTTGTTTACTGAAATGTTAATGCTCAAAATCTAATTTGATTTTCATAAAAAAGCAACTCCATCACTCTATAAACAAAACAATCACTCTCTGACAAAAAGTGTATAATATATTAAGCTATTTTAACCTTACATAGTCAGCAGAGAAGGAGAAAGAATAGAGCTCGAATTTCTGCCTGACTACTAAATACTTAAAAATAGCAATGGTATTTAAAAGTTCAGGAAAGCATAAAAAATATTTTGGCATTTCACTCTCTTTCTGAGGAGATGATGGGACATACCCTTACAGAATAAAATGGAATGCCCTATACAGAATGAGTTCACCCTAGGAAAACAATTCAGAAAAAAATATCTGCCTATATGTGATCAAATAAATGTCAATGATAAATAATGTAAGTTTAATATGAAACTTAGAAAGTAAGATAAAGTACCTAGATTAATGTCAAATCAGATTTCTCTTAATCTACATTACTACTTAATCTAGTATAATCAGATATTACTTAATCCAGTATAATCAGGTTTCCACCATCACTTCATGGAACTATTCTCAGTTATAAATATGCTTTTCACTAAATCCAATGAATGCATTTTAGTCCATAATTGCTTGATAATGTCTGATAATACAGACAGTGCCTTCCTTTTTGAATTATTCTCTTTCACTGACTTTAATGATACATACTTTTCTGACTCTCCCCTCTCTATGCTATTTCCAGTATACTTTGCATGCTCTTCTTCCTTTACTCATTTTAACTAATGAAATTTCATCTATTCTCATTATACACACTATCCTTGAGTGACCTCATCCCACATTCCTGGCTTCAAAAACCACTGCATTGTACATACAAAAAGAATAAAAAGACTATCTCATTCTAAAACATTCCTGAAGTCCATACCCACAAATGGAGTTATGGACATGCCCAGCTGGATGTCTTTCAGGAAACTCTACCTAACAAACGAAAAACTAAACATTATCTCTGATCCCTATGGTTACTGCCTCCCTTAAAACTGCTATTCTTCTATTCACTGTTTTAATAAGTGATACCATTAATTAATTTTTCTTTCTCCATTTTCTCCATTTAAAGAATTATCAAATCTTGCACATCTACCACTTAGAGTAGATTCTTGTTATCTCCAGTTGTTATGTTCTATAAAGTCACCGTGAATGCTGAATTAGCAAATACTAGAACCACCACTCCTACAATAAATACTGGGATAGGTTCCTGTGAACCTCTGGTCATAGCATTTCCATCAACTGATCAACATACAATACATTTTTTATGTGTGTTTCTTTTGAACATGTCTTATTTCATATAATTGTTGATACCTGAGCATTGAACTCACCGTTAATGGCACAATATCTCATGCCTGAAGGAAGCTTGTTTTATACGTGCATTTCTTCTGCTAAGTCTACTCTTTATCTAATTTATATTAAACGTTCACTTTCTACTTAATGCTACTTCTTCCAGAAGCCTCACCTAGCACTCTGTACTTCCACTCTGTCTCGTAATATCAAAATTATTGATTCCATTTTGTTCTCCACTGCAATGACTTTACTTCCATAAGCAGAGATAACAAACTCCTTCTCCAGAGCCTAATGCAATGTTTTGCATATCCAGGTGTTCATAGTACCTGTCTAATGTTATATGAACAAATCAACAGTTTCCAAAATGTGTGCACATCTCCCTGACTGATCATCCCTGCATATGCTCTGGTTGTAATGACCTTGCCCTCTTTACTCCACCTAGTTCTAATTGCTAACTTCCTATTCTCTACAAACCATCTCCAATTGGGTAACCATATCACTTTAGTGAAACTATTTTTGACAAACTCACCAATAAGTTTGTGTTGTCAGATCCAATGGTCACTTGTGTGTCTTCATCCTATCTGACCTCTCAGCAGTGCTGTACACCATTGAACACTCTATTCTTTTGGAACTAACTTTTCTCATGTCTTCTATGATATTACATTTTCAGTTTTCTCTCCTTGATGATATTTCTTATCAGTCTTCTTTGCTTGTCTTCCTCTAATCACCTGGGAATGATGGAAGTTCCAAGGCTAACATTTCACATAAATCAATAAATACAAAGCTTTCAATCAAACATGGCAAATAAATCATATGCTTTTTCTCTTCTCTTGAAGAAATACCACGAAAATGATAAGGAAACATAAATGTGTATATTCACAAGGACAAGAATAAAAAAGACATTAGTTGGAAAGAGATTTCAAATTTCTGGGTGATATGAAGTTGATGCAGGTATAGCAACTGATTCAGTAGAACAGAGGAGGCCAGAATTTAAGTATCTGTGGTGGGAAGATTTTGATGAGAAGGATATGATATCCCCCTGAAAATCCTGGAAAGCACCAACCACTAGAGGCATCAAGCAGCAGGAGGGTGTAACATGTTAAGCTGTACAGGGTCCAAATTTCCCCCCAGAAGCATTCAGTCAGATCATTTTTCTTCCATTTCTATCTTTCTCCTATAGGATATTAGAAATTTATTATCTGGAGATGATGAACCATAAAGGTTTCAGACACTGGGATATAAGACAGAACAGAACACGGGACCAAACTGTTGGATTTAAAACAGGAGAATTAAGCAAAAATCTACAAATTGCGGCAGGACTGTTTGTTATCTACTAAGATCTATTCTTTCTCCCTCTTTAGCAATAGAACATTTAAGTTTTAGCCAGGCATATCTATACAGATGAAAACTGTACTTCTCAGCCTTGGTTGCTACTCGGTATGAGTAGAAATGGTATATAACTTCCATTTGTACCTTAAAGGAAAATGACATAATGTACTTTACTTATATTTCCTGCTCTACCTACTGGTGAGAATGTTAATGTGATGATAGAATCTAGAGCAGTCATCCTAGACCATGAGGTGGATGTTATATATTGGTAATGGTGCAAGGCAAGAGCAGAAGTGTGGGAATCTGATATCAAACTACCATATTAGTCCTTATAATACTGTAAATAGGTTGCTACCAGAAAACTGAAAATATGTGGTTGAGCAGCAGTGATAAGGGCACAGAAACAGGAAGCTAAAAAGTAGATGATTTTGATTAAGCCACAAAATATAGAGCAAAACTTCTTCCTGTAATAACTTGGAAGATGTGTTATTGTAGGTAAAGTGAAATTGGCCAGAAAAATCTCAATGTCAGTATGTGTTGATTGTTTCTTGCCACTTTGTACGCAAGTCCTGAGAGAGAGGGAGGATGGGAAGCAAAACTGGAAGGCAGGGAGCAAAAACAAATGGGTAGAACAGGAGGAGGGAAGAAGAGAAAGAAGGAGGAAGTGGGAGACAGGAGAGAAAGTGAATATTTAGGTTAAAAAGACTCTGAAGAGACAACAAAGTGAAGCTTTTTCCACAAAGGTTTTTTTTTTTTTTTTTGGTGGTAAAACGTGCATAAAATACAATTAACTGTTCATTCAGTAACATTTAGTACATTTGTGATATTGTGCAATCATCACTTTTAGCTAGTTCCAAGATATTTTCATCACTTCAAAAGGAAACCTACAGCCACTGAGTAGCCACAACCTCTTTGCCCCTTCCTCCAACTATGGGCAACTACTGGTCTGTTTTCTCTCTGTTGACTTACCTATTTTTAAAGGTTCATATAAATGCAATCATACTATGAGTGACATTTGTATCTGGCTTCTTTCATTTAGCACTTTTTTTTTAGGTTCATCCACATAATGCCATGTAACAGTACTTCATTCCTTTGTATGGCTGAATAATTTTTTATAGATACACTACAATTTGTTTATCTACACATTTACTGATGGAAATTTAGGCCTGTTTTCACTTTTTGGCTATTGTGAATCACATTCCTACCAGTAATGTTCAAGGGTTCCAATTTCTCCACATCCTTGCCAACATTAATTTTCTGATTTAAAAATCATATCCACCTTAACAGGAATGGAGTGATATACTACTGTAATTTTGATTTACACTTCTCTAAAGACAAATGATGTTAATTTTTCATATGTTCACTGACCATTTTTGTCTTATTTAGAGAAATATTAAGGTCCTTTTTTGAACTGAGTTGCATTAAATTTTATGTTTTGTTTATATTTTCTGAATACTAGACTCACCAAATATGATTTGCAAATATTCTCTTATTATGTAGGCTGTCTTTTCACTTTTGTGAAAGTATCCTTTCATACATGATTTTTTAGTTTGATTATGTACTTTCATCGTTATCTGTAATTTTGGTATAATTTCTAAGAATATATTGTCAAATCTAAGGTCATGAATTATCCCTATTTTTTCTTCTAAGAATTTTATGAATTTATCTCTTAACATTTAAATCTTTGCTCCATTTTTGTGATATAGTAGATGTAGAAGGGTCCAACTTCATTCAATCAATTGACCCTCGATGTATGGATTTAATTCTGGCGTCTCAAGTCTAAATTGAACTAGAGTCCTACTTTTTTATCAGTACCACAGTATTTTGATTTACTGTCACTTCTTAGTAAGAGTTGGTATTGAGATGGTTGGGTCCTTTGACTTGTTCTTTTTCAAGACTGACTATTTAAGGATCCCCTAAATTCAATATGAATTCTACTGTCAACTTTTCCATCACTGAAAGAAAATTACTGGAAAGTTTATAGGTATCACATTAAGTGCGTAGATTGTTTAGGGTAATTTTTGCTATTGGAACAATAATGTTTTCTAATCTATATACACGAGATGCTATTCCATTTATTTAGGTCTTCTTTAATTTCTTTCAGCGAAGTTTTATAATTTTAAGTGTTATCAGTTTTGCATCTCCTTGGTTAAATTTATTCCTAAGCCCATTGTATTATTTTGAATCAAACTGTAAATAGATAATTATTGTAACTGCTTTCCTAATTTCATTGATTCGTCATTGCTACTATATGGAAATATAACTCACTATTGTGTTGATCTTGTATCATATCTACAACTTTGATAAATATATTAGCTTTAGCAGGTTTTTGTTTTGTGTGCGTACATTCTTTAGGATTTTCTTATGGGATTTTTTTCATTTTAGGATATAGGGAATCATGCCAACTGTGAACAGAGATAATTTTCCTTCTTCCTTTGCATATGAAAGTCATCTATGTCCCCCTCCACCACCACTCTTTCTTTTTGCCCAGCTGCTCTAGTTAGAACTTCCAGCACATTTTTAAACAGAAGTAACAAAAGCAAGGACCCTGGTTGGTCCCCAATTTTAGGGTAAAGTTTTATATCTTTTTCCATTGAATATAATACAGATCTGGGTTTTTCATAAATGCCCTGTATCATGTTGAGAAAGTTCGCTTCTATTACTAGTTTACTGAGTGCTTTTTACATGAAAAGGTGTTGAATTATCAAAAACTTTTCCTGTTTAATCTGAGGGAACATGTAGCTTTATTACTCTTCATTTTATTAATTTATTTATGTTGACCCATTTTCAATGTGTTGAATCACATGCATTTACAAGATAAATTCTACTTAGTCATGATGTATAGTCTTCTTAATATGCTGTTGGATTTGGTGTGATAGTATATTAATGAGGCATTTTGCATCTTTATTCAAAAGGAATATCCCCTATATATTTATTTTTAATGTCTTTTGCTACATTTGATATCAGGGTAATGCTGGCCTCACATGAGTTAGTAGGTGTTTCTTCCTCATATGTTTTAGAAATCTCTGGGGAGCACTAGAATTCACTCTTCTTTAAATGTCTGCTAGAACATTCATGAGTGAAACCTTTGATTCTGTGTATTAGCTTTCTGTCACTATAATGAAATATCGGAAATAATGACTTATCAAGAAAAGAGGTTTATTTTGTCTCACAGTCATGGAGGTTCCAGTTCAAAATCAAGCAGACCCATTGATTTGGGCCTCCTTGGGAGTCTGGAGGGCAGTGCTGGGAAGTGTGTGGTAGAGCAAACTTCTCATCTTATGAGCCAAGAACAAAGAGAAAGAGGAAGAGGTGGGGTCTCACAATCCCCTTTGAGGGAATGCCTCCAGTGATCTAAGGGCCTCCCACAGGGCCCCACCTCCTGAAGTTTGCACTTCCTTCCAATGTGCCACCCTGGGGACCAACCTTCTAACTCATGGACCTTTTGAGACATCCAATTTTAAAACTATAGCAGTTCTGTGCTTTTGCTTTGATGTAAGATTTTTAATCACTGATTCTATTTATTTACATGATAATGGTGTTTTCAAATTTGCTATTTCTCCATACATCTTACTTAGTAAGTTGGGTTTCTAGGAATTTGTCTACTTCCTTTACATTATCCAGATTGTTGGTATATGACTGTTTTTAGTAATCTCCTAAAATTCCTTTTCATGGAAGGCTGGTAGTAACATCACCTCATTTCTGATTTTAGCAATTTGGGTTTTGTTTTATTCTCTAATAGTCTGACTAAAGGCTTATCAATTTCATTGTTTTCAAATAATTAACTTTTGCTTTTGCTGGTTATACTGTTTTTCTATTCTCCATTGAATTAATCTCTGTTTAATCTTTATTTGATTTCCTTCTTTCTGTTAACACTGGGTTTAGCTTGCTCTTCTTTCCTAATTTCTCAAGGCATACAATTATGCTATTGATTGGAATCTTTCTCCTATTTAAAATGTAGACATTTATTCCTCCCAGTAGCTTCCTATACTTGAGCCAAAGTAGCAGCCATACTATTCTCTCAGATGGCCTCTGGCTAGATGAGGGGGAGAATGAGAAAAGCAGAGAAGCCTGAAATTGTGGATCAGAGGTTTTATGTATAAACTAAGAAATTTTTGGCTCTGGCTGCTTGTGCATGAGACTGACTAGCATCAGCTAAACTAGAAGCCTAAGATTCGAGAGATTTCTTTTTTAAAGAATCACATATCAATATATAAAGGTGTCTAAATCCTAAAGTAAATTATAAGTATTCAAAAATACACCAGCAAAATGTGGGCTCTCAAGGTTGCACATCCCACAATGAGCACTTCAGTGTGCACTTCAGAAATGACTATATGAGAATCTTATAGACAGAAAAGTCATAGATGACGATGGAAAAGAGAGTTCTCCCCAAAGAGAACTGCAGAGTTCTGCATCTCCTTTGCAGAAAAGGAGATGAATGAGATTATTTTATATTGGAAAGTGGCTGAAACTTCCCACATTTAACAAAAGACACAAATTTAGATTCAAAAAGTTTAGTGAGCTTTCATTTTTATTTTCTAGATTTCACATGAGAGAGAAAATATGAGATCTTGTGTGAGTCTGGATTGTTCTGCTTAACATCATGATCTCTAAATTCCGTCATTTCCCTGCAATTGACATAATTTCATTCTTTATTATGGCTGAATACTACTCAATTTTGTTTGTGTATATATCACATTTTTCATACAAAATATATATCACATTATATATATCACATTTTAGACATTCATCTCTTGATGGACTGTCACTCTCTCCAGGCTGATTCCATAAGTTGGCTAAGGGAATTGTGTCATGATAAAAATGGGTACACAGGTATTTCTGTAGTATGCTAAGTTTTTTGGTTACATACTGAAGGGTGGTACCTGCATCATATTGTAGTTATATTTTTAGTTGTTTTTTTCATTTAAAAAGCAATTTTATTTAATAACAGAAAATAAACTGGTGTCTTGTTGCTGAAACTAATGAAGTATAAAATTTTAAGAATTAGCATCATAAATATTTTGTTAAAATATACTGGGTTATTTTTCTAAAATATTTATTTGTAATAAATAATATGTTCTACAAGCTAGGAAAGAAATCATATTCTTGCTATTAACACTAATATACTCAATAGCACTAACTTACTTATTTTAATAGCATAATTTAAAAATTTTAATTAATGAGAAATATGTGTTGTGGAGTTTTAAATTAGTTTTCAGAACTTCATTTTTTTCAATTAGGACAGACTGCAAGATATTTGGCAATCTTAACATATTTCTCAGCTAATAAATAAAGTGGTTTACTTAATGCAATAGTAAAATATTCTAAAATTTAATGACTATTATATCCTAATTTATAAAGCCTGAAACTTTATAAATATACATTATATATATAGTTTGTAAACTATGTATATAAACTATATATGTATATATGTATAATTATATATATATACATTATATGATATATACATATAGTTTTTTCCTTTTCTTTTTATTGGCTCTTTTTAGTTATACATAACATTAGGATTCATTTTGACATAATTATAAAAGCATAGAATATAATTTGTTATAATTCAGTCCTCCCCTGGTCCTTTCCTTTCCCCCCTCCACCTCCCTCTCCCTGTTCCCTTCCCCCTACTCTATTGATCTTTCTGCTATTTACTTAAAAGTTTTTTTTAAAGTTAGTATTTTGAGGATATACCACATATTCACTGAGGTATATTCATACATATATATAAGAAAGATCAGATTCACTCTATTGTTCTTCTCTTATCCCATCCCTCCTCCCTCACCTGAAATGCCATTCATCCAGTCCCACCAATCTTTCTTCTATTTTGATAGCTATTTTTAGATTTTTAAAGAAATGTCCACACTGATTTACATAGTGGCTTTACTATTTTAGATTCCCACTAACAGTGTTTAGGGGTTACTTTTCCTCCATATCCTCACCAGCAAGGGATGAGGGGCAGGGGGAGGGGAGGAAAAAGGCGGGTAATGGAGGTGCAAATAATAAAAATATGCTATATGCACATATGAATATGACACAATACAACACAATAAAACCCATTCTTCTGTATAATGTATATAACATTTAAGAAGAAGTTTAGTAAACCCTAAATAGAATAAACTCAAGAAATCCATAATAATACAAATCATAATTAAATTTCTGAAAACTAAGACAAAGAAAAAACTATTGAAGTGGCTAGAAATGAACAGTTTAAGTGATAGTGGGTTTTAAAATGACAAACTGTTAAGTACAGAAGGAAGCGGTACAACAGTTTTTAAGAGTTGAAAGAAGAGAACTGTCCACCCAAAATACTATGTTCAATGAAAATACCCATGGGGAGTGGCAGGTAAATCAAGATATTTGCAGACGAAGAAAAATGGATTAAATGAAGAAAATTAATCAAACTGGATTAAATGAAGAAAAATCCAGAATTTTTATTGGCATGCCCTCTGTTTAAGAATAGTTAAAGAAAGTTTTCTTACCAGAAGGGAATGTAAAAAGAAGTAACATTGGAATATTAAGAAGAAAGAAATTGGTAAAGAAAAATATAGATAAATATATACATTTTAACTCTTCTCTTAAGTTTTCTAAATTATGTTTGACATGTGAAGCAAAAATTACAATATTGTCTACTGGGACTATAAAAATATGTAGAGCAATAATTCAGACCACTATACTATATATAGTAGAGAGTAAAAGAAGATAAAGAGAGGTTAGGTTTCTAAATTTCAAACTGGTACAATGACAACACTGGTAGGTTTTGAAGGTATGTGTGTGTATATATATATATATACATATATATACACACACACACATCATATCTATCTCTCTATATATCATATATATCCACATAGACACATATATCTCATATACCTATAAAATATGTATTTATAGATATGTAAGATATATATTTATATATATAAATGTAATATAATAGCTCTAAAATAGCTATATAAAAAGTTCTTCAAAAACTAAGCATAGCCAGGTACAGTGGCATATGCTTGAATTCTCAGTGGCTTGGGAGGCTGAGGGAGGAAGATCCCAAGTTCAAAGTTAGCCTCAGCAACTAAGTGAGACTCTATCTCAAAATAAAATATAAGAAAGGGTTGGGAATGTGGCTTAGTGGTTAAGCACCCATGGGTTCAATCCCTGATACCCTCCTCCAAAAAGATAAATCAAAATGAAATTCTAAAAAGTGTTCAAGTGATACAGAGGAAAACAGAAAAAAAATTACAAACAGAAACAGGAATAAACCAAAACTTAAGCCTAACATATCCATAATCTCATTAAGAGAAAATGGTCTTGTTACATCAATTAAAATGGATTAAGAGAGTAGATTTAAAAAAATTCATAAATAAAATAGAGGGCTCAGAAATAAATTCAAATATCTAGAGTTAACTGATTTTTGACAAAGGTGCCAAGAATACACACTGGGAAAGTCAGTTTCTCATAAATGGTGTTAGGAAAACTTCATAGACAGAAAAACAAAAGGGGATTCTATCTTTCATGCTATAAAAATCAATTTAAAATGGATTAAATATTTAAATTTTATCCCCCAAATCATGAAACTACTTGAAGAAAAGAGGGGAAATGCTTCAGAACCTTTTGGATAGGTCCTTAAAAGCACAAGAAATAAGATAAAAAAGTAGACAAATAGGTTCATATCAAACTAAAAAGCTTTAACACAAGCAAAGGAAATACCAAAAGTATGAAAAGACAACTTATAAAAAATATTTTCAAACTATAAAACACCAAAGCAAAACAAAATAAAACCACCATTACCAACAACAAAATCTGTGATTTAAAAATGGGCAAAACAATAGACAATAGACATTCCTCAAAAGAAGACATAAAAACAGTCAACAGGTTTATAAAAGGTGCCCAACATCACTATAATCGTCAGGTAAATATAAATCAAAACAATAAGATTATCAGCTTATTTCAGTTATAATATCATCAAAAAGACAAACGATAACAATTGCTGATAAGGATATGGAAATGGGAAACTTTTACATACTGTTGATGGGACTGTAAATGAATGCAGCTCACATAATATATGTCCACAAGACCATCATCATGTAGTTGGTTGGTGACTGAAACATCATTACATGGGACATGTCTATATAGAATACTCCAGTCATGTGCTCAAAGGATATATGCCAAGATAGACCATAACTTGGGTTGTAAAACAAACATCAAGAATTTTCAAAGAACTGAAGAGTACACACACAAAAAACTGCAACTTCTCAACTATGAAACATAATTTTAATAGTCCTATAATTTTTAAGGAAACCAAATTCATCATCAAAAATATTCTAAAGAAAACTCTAGATCCAAATGGTTTTGTAGAGTTTCATCAAGACATTTAGAGAAGAATTAATAGAAACTCTACACCACCTTTTCCAGAAAATAAGAGGATGGAACACTGTAATTCATTTTATGAAGCTAGTAATAATGCTCTTATACCAAAGATAGTATGAAAAACAGAAATAAACTTCAAACTAATATCCCCCGTGAGTAGTATTTTAATAAAATAGTCAATTTATTTAGTACTACAGAAAAGATTTCTACAGCATGACCAAATGAAGTTAATTCCAGGAATCAAAAGCTGTTTCAATATTTGATTAAGTCAAATAATGTACTCTACTATACTAACAACAAAGGAAAAAATCACAGAATCATGTCATTCCATGCATAAAACATACTTGGCAAAATTCTACATCCATTCATGATTTTAAAAAGAAATTCAGAAAAACAGGACTAGAAGGAACTTCTTCAACTTGATAAAGAATATCTATCAAAACCTATAACCAACATTATAGATAATGGTGAAACTGAATGCTTTCTCCCTAAGATAAGGCACAGGAAAGGATATCCTCTGTAACCAACTCCTATTTAACACAGTGCTAGAAGTTATACCCCATGCATAACAGCAAGAAAACAAATACAATGCATAGAGAATGAAAAGAACTCTATCTTTTGGAAAATGGCATGGATGTCTATATAGAAAATCTTCCAAGGAATACATAAAATATTCCCAAGAACTAATGTGTGTGAGTTCAACAAAATGGATCAAGGACCTAGGAATTAGACCAGAGACCCTGAACATAATAGAAGAGAAAATAGGTCCAAATCTTCATCATGTTGGCTTAGGACCAGATTTCCTTAACATGACTCCCAAAGCACAAGAAATAAAAGCAGGAATCAATGATTGGGATAGAGGCAAACTAAAAAGTTTTTTCTCAACAAAGGCAACAATCAGCAATGTGAAGAGAGAGCGTTCAGAGTGGGAGAAAATCTTTGCCACACACACTTCAGATAGAGCACTAATCTCCAGAATCTACAAAGTGCTCAAAAATCTTTACACCAAGAATACTAATAACCCAATCAATAAATGGGCCAAGGAAATGAACAGACACTTTACAGAAGAGGATCTAAAAGCAATCAACAGATATATGAAAAAGTGTTCAACATCCCTAGTTATAAGAGAAATGCAAATCCAAACCACCTTAAGATTTCATCTTACCCCAATTAGGATGTCTTTTATTAAGAATACAGGCAACAACAGGTGTTGGCGAGGATGTGGGGAAAAGGGTACACTCATACATTGCTGGTGGGAGTGCAAGATGGTGCAGCCACTCTGGAGAGCAGTGTGGAGATTCCTTAGAAAACTTGGAATGGATCCACCATTCAATCCAGCTATCCCACTCCTTGGCCTATACCAAAAGGACTTAAAATCAGATTACTACAGTGATGCAGCTATATCAATGTTCATAGGTGCTCAATTCACAATAGCTAGATTGTGGAACCAACCTAGATGCCCTTCAACAGATGAATGGATAAAGAAACTGTGGTATATATACACAATGGAATATTACTCAGCCATAAAGAAGAACAAAATTATGACATTTGTAGGTAAATGGATGATGTTGGAGACTGTCATGCTAAGTGAGATTAGCTAGTCCCAAAAATCCAAAGGCTGAATGATCTCTCTGATAAGTGAATGATGATGCATAACGTGGGGGGGAAGGGAGGCAAGAATGGAGGAAGGATGGATAGAGGGAAGGAAGGGGTGGGGTCTGGGTAGGGGGGCAAGAATAATAACAGAATGAGATAGACATCATTGCCCTGTGTACATGTATGAATGCACAGATGGTGTGACTCTACTTTGTGTACAACCAGAGAAACAATAGCTGTACTCCATTTGTATTTAATGGATCAAAATTAAATGAATAAAAAAAATTGCAGGGTACAAGATAAACATACAAAAATCTATTGTATTTCTATATACTAGCAATAAACATGTATATACTGAAAGGTAAAATATAATATATCCTTTATAATCACTGAAGAAAAATGAAGTCTTTAGGTATTAACATAAAAAACCCCAAATGATCTATACACTGAAAACTAAAAAATGCTGATTAAAGATATCAAAGTTCTAAATAAATAGAGAAACATACTGTGTTCATGAATTGGAAGACTAAACAGTAAAGATTTCAATTCTCCTTAAGTTTACATGGAATTTTTTTCAATTCCTATCAAAAGTTCAGCAAGAATTTTTGTAAACACACATGCGAGTACTCTAAAATGTATTTGAAAAGCAAAGGAGCTAGAATAGCTAAAGTAATTTTCAAAAAACTCATGGGATTGGGAAGAATCAGTATATCCAACTTTAATATGTTATATAACATCCAATTTTGTGATACTGACAGAAAATACACATATAGATCAATGGAACAGAAGAGAGAACTAAGAAACACACCTACACAATTCTGTCCAAATGTTTTTTTACTGTTATAAAAGCAGTTCAACAGAGGAAATAACGTTTTGACAAATGATGCTGAATCAGTTTGGCATTCACAGACCAACACAGAAGAGAAAACTAAACCTGTACCTAAGTTTTGTACCTTATACAAAAATTATTTCAAGATTGATTATGGACTGAAGTTTAAAATGTAAAACTATAAATCTTTAGTGTTATGAAAAACACCAGATTTTACATTGTTTGGGAAATAACACAGATATCCTTCAATGGGTGAATTGTTAAACAAACTACTGTACATACATGCCATGAATACTACTGAGGCATAAAAAGGAATGAAGAACTAATATATGTATATATCTCAATGACTTCCCAAATAGTAAAAAAAAAAAAAGACAATCAAAAAGGCTCATAAGGTATGGTTCCATTTATGTAACATTCTTGAAATGACACAATTATAGAAATACAGGAAGGATTTATGGAAATTATATAATACAAGTGGGATTCTTATATTGAGGGAAATGTTCTGTAACTTGACTATATTAACATCAATGTCCTAACTGTGATATTGTACTATTTTGTAGCATGTTGTCTTTGAGGGAAGCTGCATAAAGGGTAAGTGGGATCTCTGCATCATTTACAACTGCATATAAATTTATAATAGTCTCAAAATAAAAGTTTCAGTTTTGAAAAGTCTTCAAAAGTATAAAACAAAACAAAAGCCAAATTATTATATCTGCCCAGCAAAGTTATGTACTATGTACTACAAAATGACAACTTTATGACTCATTTTATGTGCAGTTTTGATGGAGACACTAATAAAAAGTAATTTGAATAAAATAATAAGCCTGAACAATAAGATAGTAGGTTTAGTCAAAAATGCATTTTAAAATCTGATAATATAATAAATGACATTTCATGTTACTGCATGCAAATAAAATATTTGTCTTATGACATTTCAGACAGCTTGCATGCAAGAACATTTTGCTTCTTAATAACTACCTTATAATGGACTTCTTCTATATTAAATTTCCTCCAGCAATACCTCATGACATTGCTGATCCTAGTTAATCTTATAAGCATTCTCATCAGTGTCAAGGGAAACTACATTGAAATAACCATCTGTTGGAGATTGAAATCTTGAAACCCTTAACAAAAATGATTAGACACTTTAAAATTTTTAGGGTTTTTTTGAGAAAAAAATCAAATGAATACAAACATCATTTAGTAGTTGTTATTGTGGTCAATTACTTAATATCTCTCTGAGTTACAGCTGTTCTCATATATAAAATACAGATCCTATGAAAAATAACAAAACAAGAACATTAGATATAGTTAGTTATAATATATGATAGAGGACAGTTATTTAATAAAAATGAATTTCAATACTAATTGATATTTCTAAGTGAAGGCACAAGAAAAAATATGTAACATAGGCAGAAACTACATCAAGCTGCACTTTAAAATCTCTTGAAGCAAAGAAAAGGTATTTTGAGGAAGAAGAATAGAAAGATTGCTGGAGCTGTCTTCAAAAAGTAGAACAATTAAAGTAAAATCATAAAGGGGTGCAGAAAATAATTTCTAGTTCAGGCTGCATCGTGATACCTGTGTTAAGGGACACTCCTGATGGTACTGAAGAACAAATGACAAAATCATAACGAGATTTATGTAACGAGATACCAAGAACTGGAGCTCTACCTTTCTAAGCATGCTTTAATTGCTGTGTGTTTTTAGATAAGTGGCCTAAATGACAGACTAACTCATCACATGGGGTGCAAAAACTGACTTCAAAAAAGGGCATTGTCAAAGTTTACTTTGCATGTTATTTCCCCTCAGTATAATGTTGATATTAGAGGCTAAAGACAGGCAAAATGTCAAGTTGTTATAAAAATAAGAGGCACAAGAGTGAAGATTTCTATGGTTAAATCTGGGCTCCACTATTTCTTAGATATATTGGTCAATTTATATCATGTTCCTAAGCTTGAATTTTCCCATCTACAAAATAGGGAAAGATGATTATAATACAAATGAAGTGCTTAGCACAACATATTTCATGTATTAGAGCATAGTAAAAGTTAGATATTAGTGATAATTTTAGCTAATACAGTTGCTCCTCAAGCTTATGTGTAAACATGATAATGAAGCAACACATATCTTCTCTGACATGGTGAAATAATGATTAAAATATAATTAATTTGCAAAAGGGCTACTATAATTTAAATAACTTGCAGAATGTTTTGCCTGAATACAGTAACTGTTCTAAGAAAGTAGCAGGTACTCTCTGGTTCATAAATATTTGATGAATAATTTCCTTTTTAGCTCACCAATTGCAGTTTTCAAGCACAAATTTTAAATTGATACATTTAATAATTATCTTCATATTCCTGAACATGAAAAATAAAGAAATTTTGAAAATTATTTAGCTTACCAAGAACACTAGTCAATTCACAGAAGTATTTAATAAGAAATTTATACACGTGAATTTTCTCCAAATTATGCAAATAATGTATCTTTAGAAATTAACTTGTAATAAACTACTTTGTGAAACACTTGAAGATTAGACATTAGATATTCAAATATTAAAACATTTGGGCCTGGGAAGGATAAATAAACTAAGAAATTCTATAATTGTAAGTAACAGCTGCACAGTCAATATTTAATCACTATATTGTGAGACAGTTCAGTAGTGGAAGACAGGATTAACATATTGCTTTAAAACATTCCATTACTTTCTGCATCTGTTTACTGATAATAAAAGACACAGCTGTTCTAAACGATACACACTAACAGGTGTAAAGTGCCAATTTGGCATTTTACATAAAAGTTACTTCCCATTTCCTTTTGGAATACTCCAAAATTATACTGTAAGTCACAGCTACCAATAACATAAAGGATTTTTTTCATATTAATTTGGATTATTCTAGTCATTGAGAAAAAGATGTGCTTCTTTCTCCATGAATTCAAGAGGTTTTTAAACAAACAATACACATCCTGAACTAATTATAATTATCCCAGATGTTTTCCATAAAAATGGTCACACATTTGAACAGTGTTTCTTTAGCAACTGTTCTATATCAAATTTACTACAAAGAGCATCAAAATTATGCTCTTCAAAATTATGAAGTAACACAGTATCATATTCACTATATTTAAACTGTAACTGATAGTGAAGTCTGAGTTTACAATTTATTTTGACAAGTACTTAGGCTAATATGTAGCTCTATGTATTTAAACCAAAAATACTATGAAGAAATTCAATATATTTATAATAAATTATCAATAATTACTTAAGGCATGACAAAGTAACCAAAGAATTGTGAATGCTATAAATGTAACATATAATTTAGGGGTATTTTTTACACATAATATATTATAATCTTCTTTAAATGTCCTGGGAAAAAGAACTGACTCCATTCTAATAATTTAGCAAATCTAGTTAACTAATTTTTTGATTTATAAGTTATAGTAGATAATCACAAAATCAATGCCTGTGAAAATATTAAAGAACTGATTAGATGGAACACTGAAATATTTTAACTTGGCCATTATATTTACTTTTAATATATAAAATTTAGAGAGGAAAAGTTAAGGGAGAATATCAAAGGAGTCCAAAGCGTTCCAGTCGCTTTCTTTTCTTTTCCTAAAATAAAGAGATTTATCAAGTTAGCTTTAGAAAAAAAAGGTTCCTTAACATGTACATATAAAGAGTCCTGGAGACTCAGTCTATATTTTGGCTATATACATGAGGGAAAACACGTCATCTATAACCATTTTGCTTATTTAAGATTACACAATGCATTCAGATCTTCCAAAAGTGCCTTTTCCTCTTTGGTTTAGATACAGTTGATTTTAAATTAAAATAAAATGCAGTTTTGCAGCATTATGTACTCAGGTTCGTCATTATGTTAAAACAGTTTTTCTGGAAACCCTGTACTATCCGAAATCATCTGGAAACCCAGTACTATCAGTGAAAAATCTGTTTGGTTGCTGCTTAAGTTGTTTTGTTTTTGTTTTTTTGCTGCTTGGGACTGAACCCAGAACATTACTCTACAACTGAGATACACTCCCAGTTCCTGCTACTTACATCTTGAAAAGAAACACAAGCATTTTTTATATAGAAAAATTAAGAAAAACAGAAATTAAAATTAATTAAGAAAATTAATTTTATTGTGAAATCTAATAAAGCTTAAATGCTTAAAATATAGTAAAATGATGACATTATCTTAGATACATACTATAGATTATGTGACTGTCTGATACATAAATTAAGCAAATATATATAATACAAAAATTCACGAGTTACATAGACTTCATCAATCCCTTGACCTCTACAAATTTTATTACTATCTATAATCATTTATCCAAACTAGCTTAATTTTCATCATGTTTAATTATAATAGTTAATAAGAATATTTATCAAGAAAATAAAGTTTTGTATTTATAATTATGGATATGCTATGGTGTATCAAGTTACCAAAAATAGAGTGTACATTTTAAAGGATTTTTAAGCTCCTTTTCCATACAAGGTTAAAATGTCTAATTATTGCTGCTACTGAATATACAGATATATTCTAGTAATTGTTTATATATTTTGCATTCTTAAAATGCAAAACGTTTTCAAGATGTTCATAAGGAAGGGTAAACAACCAATCTATATTACTAAAAGAAACATCTGAAGTAACTATAGAAGAAAAACTAGGAGTAGAAAGAAACAAATAGAGGATCCCTTGGAAAACTGAGATTTCAAAACAATACTTGCTAAAGCAACTAATCATTTTAATCAATCCAGGGGAAATAAGGTAAAACAGCAACCAAGAGGTAAAATGAATTATCAATTCATTAAAGATAGTAAAAATGACAGTTTAATGCTTTTTTAAAAATCAGATTTTAATTATTAAATGGGTATTTCTAATAACTAGATTAAATTTGTCAGATTTGTATATTAAATTTGCCTGCCTTTCTACCACACATAAGTACAGTTAGAAGTATGAGATACTGGCATAATGATGTTACATTACATAGCACTTGAGCAGCTACTAGAGTCCATCTAATAATCATATGGTGAATTACAACTATGGCTTAAAAAATTGTAGGAAGATAAAAGGTTGGCTAGAAAGTCTCTAAATCCCTTTCAAACTTCAATTATCTTAGTACATGTACTTTCTACTTCAATCTAAAACACTGACATGTTTCTTCCAACATTAGTAACAAATACACAATTTAACCATATATTCTTTCCCTGTTATTTTTATGGATATGACAGTAGACTGTATTTTGACACACTACACATACCTGGAGTATAACTTATTCTAATTAGGATCCCATTTTTGTGGTATAACCATATTTTTCAACTAGTTTTTTAAAAAAGTTGTATGAGTAGCAAAACTCAGCTTTTTTGTCCTATAAATTTGTTCAAAATATTGACATAAATGAATGGATTAAACTGATCCCATTGCTTGCTAGCACTAGCAAGTCTATTTTTCATCGTTTCTGTTTTGCTTCACTTCCCTATTCCTCACTACCCACCCACAAATTAACTGATGCAGTCAGCCTTGCTTGAAAAGAAGAATAAGGGAAAACATTAAAGAACACTACCAATTATATGACCTCCTCATTGGTAATCTTTCTTTAGGCTTACAGGAATGCCCCATGACCTGGGGAGAACTTTGAAATCATGTCAAGAGAACTGATTACTATAAGAATAAATGACCATTCCATTGAACACCTGGTATGACTAAAATTAGACTCCCAAGAAACCCCATATAAGTTTTTCACCTATGACCCTTGGCAAAACGGAATCTGAGTGATAGTCATCCATCTTCTACCTGCCACCTCGTTGCTGATAAAAGCTCTTTCTTCCCCTCCCACTTGAGTCATGGGCTTCATTGGGAAACAGGAGAACTAGACTTTTCACTATTATAAATTTGGTGAGTCATCCAGGAGTAGTGGGCTCTGCTGCAGTGACCATCTCAGATTTGGGAATATTTAGCTAAGTCTCTGTGGCTGCAGCAGCATTTGTGCTGAGGACAGTCACTCATTTTTCCAACTCCAATGCCAGTCACCTCTCATGCCATTTGTGACAAAGTGACATAAAGTTGCTGGGTAAGTCAATGAACTACCTGTGGAGTAGGGTTAGTCACCTTGAAATGCATGCCCAAGAACTCCCTTTCCCCTCCACATTAACTCACTTTCTTCTCTCCCTGTTGGGAGAGAAACTAGAATAATCAGTTGAGTGCTCCCCAGGAGTGAGAAGAGTTACAGAACTTTACCCTAAATCTCTTTGTGATCTGAATCTCTCATTTTAGTTTCTGTTATTTGCTTTATGTATCCAACTCTGTTCTGTCACTGTTTCTGAGCTGCACTATGGCAAATGTGCTTTTAGTTCTCCCAAAGAGCCTTTGGGATTAATTTTGAGTAAGTGGGCTGATGACAGCTTACAGTTTCCATGATAAAAAAGAAGATAATTTTTTTTTTTTCAGTCAGCCTCAAGATGTTTTTGGGTCAGGGGAAGAATAGCCAGTAAATGGCTCCCTTAATTACTGTACCATTTTACAGTTAGACTTATACTGCAGAAAGGAAGAAAAGAACAATGAGGTCCCTTATGTGTAGGATTTCATGTTATTATATCAGGATAACAGAAGGGCTAAGCAGGATTTTGTCAGCATTAAGGAAAAGACCAGAAAAAAACTGATAATGTCTGATAGTAAAACAAAGAATGAGGGAAAAGATAGAATACTTTTCAGTATTGTAAACACTTGCCCTCCAGGAGTCTTTTATCCTAATACCCCTGAAGCATTTTCATAGGATACAAGGACATCATTCCAGTTTCCCATAGGATAAACATACCATCCCCATGTGGAATAGTCTGAAATGCATTCTGAGGTTGTCAGGGCATAGGATGGGATTTCTCTCTCCCAAACTCAACAAGGAAAAAAATTCAGACAGGGAGCACCATGCAGAGCAGGGCACTGTCAATTATGCCAGTATCCCATGGGAGCAAATGCTCAGGGGCAACTTGCTGAGTATGTCTGGATGCACAACGCAATTTCTACTTCTGACATGTTTAATCCTCCATACTGAAAGGATGCTTTACAAATAACTGAGCTCTTTTCATCCACTTTTGCTACATAACACACATCACGGGCTGATGTCCAGTTCCTATTTTAATGAATATTATGCTTACACAGGATGCAAAGAGGCTAAGAACAGATGAAGCTAACAAGAAACTCATAAACTTCATCTGGATCACCCCATTAATACTTTAGCAGCAAATGAGGCAGTCTCTACCATTGAAACCACATGGAACCCTAATGATGCTGGAGGCAAAGCCTGATTAGAACATTCCTGCTGGTGCATTTTGGCAGGACTAAGAATGGGGGTCCCAAGGCAAAAGAGCCTAAACAAGGTAAAGGACGTTCAACAAAAACCTGATGAAGTCCCATTAGAATTTCTGGAGAGCATATACCAAGACTACAAGTGTTATGCAGATACAGAGCTTGGACAATTTAGGAATGGTCAGTTTAATACTCATAGGACAAAGTGCTCTGGACTCTAGAAAAAATTACAAAGCCTGGAAGGGACAAATCCTCAGTCTAAAGACACTGCTTTTAAGGACAACAATGAACAATGTGTGAAACGAGAAGATGTCAAACAAAATGCCACTTTTCTGGCTGCATCCTTGGTAGGTCAATCTGTGCACCACTGGGAAAAGGGGACTGCCTAAAAGAGGCAAGTGCTCCTTGGGAAAAAACTGTGCCTACTGGAAGGAAGAAGGTCACTGAAAAAATGAATGTCTCAAAAAACAAAACAAGGATATGAAGAAACAGGCTCCCCAGATGGTGGGAGGGATGAATGCTCTGATGAGGACTGATGGGTGCAGGAGTTCCCATGGATCTAAGACATCCTATCTACATTTCCCCACAGAGCCCTGAGTACAACTGACAGTAGAGGAAACCACCAATTAACTTCCTTGTAGATACAGGTTCTTCCCAATGTGTTGAAGACCAAACCCGGAAAGAAAGCCAAAACTTTCACCAAAGTAACAGGAGTATTGAGAGACATTCAACACAAGTTCTTCCTCCAGCTACTGGAATGGAAAGTAGAAGATAAGACTTCAAAACACAACTTTCTGTATATGCTGGAATGTCTAATTCTCCCCCTGGGACACAATTCCCTATGTAAGGTAAATACTCAAGTAGCTTTTCCCTAGACCAATTAGAAATACGAGGTCTGCCCGAACATTCACTGTCGTTACAGAAAGCCTACCTGTGATCAGAACAGAAGGATAAAGACCTGCTTCTCCCTTCTATAATCTGAAGTCTGGATAACAGAAATGCTGGGTATAACAAGAAACATTTAACCCATAAAAATCAGGCTTAAGTTTGGGCATGGTGGCACATTCCTGCAATCCCCACTACTCATGAGACTCAGACAGGAAGATTACAAGTTTGAGGTCAGTCTGGACAATATAGTAAGACTATGTATTAAAAAAAATCAGAAACACAACCTAATCAGACCTTTCCAGGCCCCCTGTAACACTGCAATCCTCATAGTTAAAAAGTCTCACTCTGATGATCATAGATTTGTTCAGGACATAGATTAAGTCATGCAAGACAGTCACCCAGTGATGCCTATCCTCTATACCTTATTTACCAATGTCCAGGAATCATATGAATGATTCTTGGTGTTAGAATTAAAGTATGCTTTCTTCTGCATATCCTTACTTGCCCAGTCTCAGCTTCTGTTTGCCACTGAATAGTGGAATCCTCATACAAGGGTTACTCAACAATTCTGCTGGAATTGTTAGAACTGTTTGAACACATAGGCATTCAAAAACTCCTCTGTACTATTCAGTGAGGCCTTGGCCAAAGACTTATGTTACTTTGAACTGACATAAGAACTATTATTACAACATGTGGATGGTTGTTATTACAATGTTAATATAAAACATTGTTATTACAATATATTGAAATAACATACTGTAACAACGTATTATAATAACAATATATTGCTGATCATTAGCTCTACCTCTGAACTACATTGTCAAAGTTCCGAATCATGTGGCTGACTGGGGTTACAAAATGTCTCAAAAGAAAGCTCAGATATGCAAACACAGTATCTATACCTTGCATTTACTATTTCTAAGGGGTAGAGGAAACTGTTACTAGACAGAAAAAGGAATATAATCTGCCTAAAAATTCCTACCACTCAAACACAATTATGAGGATTTTTGGACATGACAGGACTCTTCAGGAACCCAGGTCACATCTGGATTCCTAAATGTGGTCTCAGAGTCAAACATATATGATGCCCACAAAGTAATGGAACCTTTGGACTGGATCACTGAGTGTCGACAAGCCTTTGACACCATTAAGGTCAGATTGACCCAGGCTCCAGTTTTGGGACTATCTTATTTTGACAATCTCTATGTGAATGAAAAATTGTGTAAGGTTGAGGGTACTAACCCAAAAGTTGGGTTCCACACTGCATCTTATGGTATACATTTCAAAATAATCAAACCAGACTCAAGGATAGCCACTCTGCTTGAAGGCACTTGCTGCTACCTGTGATCTGCTGCAGGAGGCTGACAAATTCATTTTGGGACAACCAACCACAATGTATGTCCCTCATCATGTCATGATTTTATTGGAACAAAGAAGGGGTTACTGGTTGAGAGCAGAGAGAATGGGCAAGTATCAGACTATTATCCCACACAAACCTAATGTTAAAATTCAGGTTTTTTCCAACTTAGATCTGGCTACTCTCAAATGAAGATACAATACAGCTTGACTGTTTACAAGTCACTGAGACTGTCTATTCCAGCAGACCAAACCTTAATGACCAGTCCCTATAAGATCCTGACATATGCTTTCATGGTCATGCATGCCCCCAGGGCAATATGCAAGGAAAACAAACCTTTAAACTAAAGCAAAAACATATTAAACATGCACTGAGATCCTACAGTTATTGCTATAAAATAAGCCTCAACAGCCTGCAAGCAACATTTCCTTGACCATTAATGAGAACATAACAATGTTGAAAAAGTAAACTGGCCAACCATGCAGATGGATGGGTAACAAAATTTAAAATCCCTGCTATGATTGGCCCCCTATTGCCTTAGATAAGTTTGCCTGATTTCTCACCTAACTACTTAAAAGAAGAGTGTAAACAAATAATATGCTAATACGCTAGGGTTTTATTGAGGAACCTTAAGGATGGAAGTACAATGCTAAGGACATTGTATTAATATCGGAAGCTCTTGTTCTTTGAATGCTAGAATGAGTTCATCATAGTACACAGCACAGTCAAGATGCCATTTTACAATGAATGCAAAAATATAAAACTGGTCCTGATCTACACTAGTTTGTGGACTTGTTAACATAAGGATGACTAATATGTGTAAAAATATTCAAAAGATCTCCTCAGAGCTACTAATGACGAAACTCCTTTAGAAGGAGAATTCCCTATAAAGACTGGCAGATGAGCTTTATGCAAATGCCTTGAGCCTTAGTGGGTAGAGCCCTACCCTACATGAAAAGAAATGGAAACAGAGATAATAATAATACCAAGATACGGATTGCCAAAAACCATAGAGTGACAATGATCCTACATTTGCTTCACAAGTTGTACAGCAGGCACCCACAGCCTTAAATATCACATGGAAACTTCATTTAACCTGAATGCTACAATCAACTGAAAATTTTTTTAAAAAATGCATCATACCTTAAAAAGAGAATATGGCTAAATTATGTTGAGAAACACATCTGACATGGGATAACATTTTGCCTACTGTGCTGCTACTGAGGATACATGTGGCTCTCTAAGGCAAGTTTAAATTAAGTCCTTTAGAAATTTTATATGGTAGACCATTTCAGGTCCCATACATGACAGAAATGTCAATTTTTGCTCTAAAGGAACAATGGATTAAAGGCTATGTCCAATCTTTAGAATAAACCTCTATGCATAAGTTTCTTGTATACCACCATGCCCATCAGATATAACATTGTACAACCTCCCTACCGGTGACTGAGTGCTTTTGAAGACTTGGAAAGAATATACCCAGATAAGCAGTTCTACATTAAATGGACAGGACCCTATATCATTCTACTAACTGTTCACTGCTGCATTATAATGACAGATATCAAGCCTTTGATATGTCAAACAAGGATCAAGGTAACAAACCTGACATTTCTAAAGCCCAATTAGATAAATCCATACCACTGCTTCCCAAAGTCCCAGCAAACAACCATAGATACAAAGAAGGATGCTTCAAAATGTTGGATGAATTTATCCGGCTTACACTTACTATTGGATATCTAAATCAGAAGGCTACAATCTGTTGGGAACAACATAAACACACATATATGGCCCAAATGCTCTTTGGAGTGAGGATGAATTCCTTATTATCAATGCCATTATGCTGTGAATTTACAGGTCTAAGACTGTTTTGGAACTGATTGGGTACTGAGGTTCCAAAATACATGATTAGCATCTAAAAGCACTCTATAGCTATGTGGGATGAATTTGTGGCCCTGGTTTCCCTGAAGCTGGTTATGCACCATAGGGTAAGGTTGAATGCAAGGGAGATTGGTATAGGAAACAGATTAGTCCAAAATCTTCCCAACCTCCTACATAGGTGGACTCAATTTGTTTTCACTGGTATGATCATCTAGTGTCAGGATTTATCCCTCAGATTAGTCTGGAAGATGTGATGTGGTACATGGGAGAGAGAGAGCCTTAAATGACAGTGCTAAAGAGATCTCCTTACTTAACATAGAAGTAGCCTTGATGATAAAAGGTGTTCTCTAAAACTGAATGGCATCAGATATTTGAACTGTAGCTTGGGGAAGGACATAGGCAATTACAAAAGCTGAATGGTGAATGTATATTCCAGACAATTCAGGAAACATCTCTTTAGCTCTGCACATCTAAATTAAGACCATGACTGATGACTGCACATTAAATCTAAATGGATGATTTCTATATGATTCTAGGGAAATTCTTGTGGAAAAGCTCTTAATAAGACTGGCAGGTGCTGGGCATGGTGGCGCACACCTGTAATCCAAGCAACTTGGGAGGCTGAGTCAGGAGGATCACGAGTTCAAAGCCAGCCTCAGCAACTCAGCGAGGCCCAAAGCAACTCAGTGAGACCCTGTCTCTAAATAAAATACAAAATAGGACTGGGGATGTGGCTCAGTGGTGGAGTGCCCCTGGGTTCAATCCCCAGTACCAAAAAAAAAAAAGACTGGCAGGTATAATTTGCATGGGACTGATACTGTGTTGTGGGGAATATTGTTATGGGACAATGTTCCACCTACAGGGAAAATATATACAAAGGGCTATACCAGGGACAAAGTTATGATATGACAGAACAGGAAATTTTATCCCTTAATCAGGGAATAGAAGTAGCCAGATTGAATTGGTACTCCTCCTTCCTCATCTCGTATAGTATTATGTAATAGAACAGTGGGGAATTGAAGTCAATAAATGTGCTAAATTGCTTCTACCACTAGCAAGTCTGTTTTGAATTGTTTCTGTTTTTTCTCACTTCCCTATTTCTCATTTCTCCAAAATTAACTGAATTCAGCCCTGTTTGAAAAGCAGAATAAGGGAAAACATTAAAGAATACTACCAGCCATATGACCTCCTAATCAGTACTCTGTCTTCAGGCTTATAAGAATGCCTGACAACTTGGGGACAATCTCAAAATCATGTCAAGAGAACTAATTACAGCAAAAATTAATGACCATTCCAGTGACCACCTGGATATGACTAAAATTAGACTCTCCAGAAATCCCATATAAGCTTTCACCTATGACCCCTTGGCAAGACGGAATTAGAGTGACAGCTCTCCTTCTAACTGCCACCTTGTTGCCAATAAAACTTTTTATTTTCTTGTCACTCTTTTTTCTGGAGTCATGGGCTTCATTGGGCAACAGTGGAACTAGATTTTTCATGGTTTCAGTAATGTTCCTAATTTCTACAACCAAGATGGGGTTATCCATTTAGTAAATCTTAGAACATAATAGTCTCCTTTCCTTTCACCTGCTAATGTGCAACATTTTTTTTTTCAGATAGAGCAAAATTCTTCTCATATACACTCTCTAGTTTCCAAAGGTTGAAATACATTTTGCATCAATCCATGAATCCACAGAGTAATAATACATAGGGAACTTCCTTCTCAAAAGTATCTAGAAGCTTATTTAAATCCATGGGGAGAATTCTGCCTTTGCCTTAGTTTAGATGTGAACAATGCTTAAAAAGGAAACACATATTAAGATAAAGCTTAAGGCAAATAAATGATGTCCAATCTCCAGTGCAAGTAGTAATTTACAAAAGAATGTTTATAAATAAAAACATTTTCAAAAGTTACCTTTAGATATGCTATATATTACCTTGTTTTACATCCTAAAATAAGTATTTGTGTTTGCTAAGAACTTAAATGACTTTTATTACTACCACATTAGCAATTTAATAACTGATTCAGATTTTTAAGTACTGATTAGCAATAAAGAAAATTTGACTATGCTTCGACTCTTAAGACTAGGAAGGAAGGGAGGGAAGCATAAGGGGAACAGAGAGGAGGAAGGAGGAGGAGGGAGGGAGAGACTGACGTTGAGAAAGACAGAAAATAAATCTTGGAATAATTTTTTCACCTCTACAAATTCTTGTGATTGTAAAATTGCTTAGGAAAGTATAGTTCTACACTGAGCTTTTGGTTTTTATTTGGATTAGCCTGACCAAGTCCTAGTCCAAAGAAAGTATTCAGGTAAGTAAAACAATAATTCTGTGAATCAAGACTTATAATACCATAAACTCAAAACAAAAACTACAATAAAAATAATATACAGTACTTAATGCTGATATAATGCTGCAACTCTTATCCTTTATTCCTGTCAAACTAGTTTTTAAAAGTATCTTTCATGCTCTCATGAATTTCCTTTAGAAATAGTAGATGCTATAAATTTTCCCAATTTTTATACAAAAATAACTTTAAATGTTTGTTCTAAAGTAATTTAAAATACCCCGTCACTTGTATTTACCTATAATTTGGGACTTTGAAACCACAAAGGTAAATGTTTGCCCCACCAATTTCAAATCATAACTACAAAGTTAATAAAACTTAGATCATAAAGCTAAATTCAGAATATATCCAATTACTGAAGATAACCAAGCATAAACCCAAAGCATAAAAACAAATTACTTCAGTATAGACATTTGACCCACGTTACAGAAATCATTTTTATACTTGAAAAAAACAAAACACAATTCTAAATGTAAACTTAATATCACTATTTATACCAGTTGTTATTCATCAGGATTTGAGACATATAGAAAATATAGTAATAATCATTAATAAAAAATCTCAATTCAAAATTGTGTACAACAAATACAGCTTACCATATCGGTGTTTTCTTTGCCTAAGAATAAAAGATAATTCAGAAATCTTAAAAGACAAAAATATTAAATATAGCTATAGTTACAATAATTTTTAATGGCTATGTAATATAAAAAGATGTAAACTGTGATCAAAAACATAAAATGTGTGTTTTGGTGGGGGGAGTGTAAAGTTTTATATATGAACAAAGTTAAACTGTTATCAGCTTAAAACAGACTGTTATAACTTCAAGATGTTTCATATAAGCCTCACTGATAAACACAAAACTACAACCTATAGTCGATACAAAAAAAATAGAGGAATCAAAGCTTACAGAAAATGAACAAATCACACACACATACAAAAAGACAGCAAGAGGGGAAGAAACAAAAGATTCACAAAATAGCCAGAAAATAATCCAATAAGATGGAAACAGTAAGTCTTTATCTACTAATAATTACTCTGAATGTAAATGGATTAAATTCCCCAATCCAAAGACATAAAGTGGCTAACCAGACAAGAAAACAAGACCCAACTGTATGCTGCCTACAAGAGACTTGCTTTAGCTTTTGAGAACATACATAAATTGAAAGTGAAGGATGGGAAAAAATGTATTCCATGCAAATGATAACCAAAAGAAAGCAAAGGTGACAAAATAGATTTTAAGCAACAAATTGTAAAAATAAGAAAAGGCTATTGATTATTATGTAATAATAAAGGGGTCAATTTATCAAGAGGATATAATAAGTATACATGAATTCAACATTAGAACACATAAATATATAGAGTAAATGTTAACATATCTTAAACAAGAGACATAGCAATACTATAATACTAGGGGACTTTAATATTCCACTTTTGACAATAGACAGATCATTCAGATAGAAAATTTGACTGAACCACAGTTCAGACCTATAACGGACCTAACAAACTATACAGAACACTCCATAAGAGTAGTCAAATACACATGTTCTTCTCATAGGCCCATGGAACATTCTCTAGAATAGATCATTTATTAAGCTGCAGAATAAGTCTTATCAAATTTAAAATCAGAAATTATATCAAATCATCATATTACAACAATGGTTTAAAACTAGAAATCAATAGGATTACAAATATATGGAAATTAAATCACACATTCCCAAGTAACCAATGAGTCAAAGAAAAAAATCACAAGTGAAATCTTCAGATAAATAAGATTGAAGTACAACATACCAAAATTTAGGAGATGCAGCACAAAAGCAATTCTAAGTAAGTACATAGTGACAAACATCCATATGAAAGAAAAAAAGAAAACTACCAAATAAAACACCTACCTTCACACCTTAAATAACTAGGAAAAGAGGAAATAAATGAGCCCAAAGTCAGTAGAAAGAAGAAAATCATAGACTAGTGAAGAATAAATGAAATAGACACTAGAAAGAAAACTGAAAGAAAAAAAACAATAAAAGGAAGTTGGTTTTTTGACAAGACAAAACTGACAATCCTCAGATAGACTAACCAAGGGGAAAAAAAAATGACTCAAATATAATCAGAAACGAAAGAGGAGAAATTGTTAACTGGTACCACAGCAATACAAAGTAACCTAAGAGACTGCAGGCATTCTTTGGTTTATTGCAATTAGCAGATACTGTTTTATACAAACTGAAGGTTTGTGGCTGCCCTGCATTGATTGAGTACATTTTTCTAACAGCTCAGGTAGTCATTGCCATTTTTTAGCAATAATTTTTATTTTTTATTTATCTATTTATTCATTTTGAGGTACTAGGATTTGAACCTGGGGCCTCATGCATGCAAGGCAGGCACTCTGAGCTATATCAACAGCCGTAGCAATAGTTTTTGAATAAACGTATATACATTGCTTTTAATACATAAATCTATTACATAGATCTACAATATAAACATAATTTTTATATGCGTTGGAAAATAAAAAATATATGTGACTGGCTTTACTGCAATACTTGCTTTATTGTGGTGGTTTGAACCAAACCTCATTCTCTCTGATAGATGCCTATACTAAGAAATTACAAAACCAACAAATTGGATAACCTAGAAGTAATAGATAAATTCCTAAAGAACTGTTATTTAGTGAAGTTTTTAGGCTTTATATATAATATTTGTTCAGTAAATCAAAATATTTAAAATATAGAAAAGAATATGGGAGAAAATAAAAGTCATTAATTTTTCAACAAATAAGTACTGAGTGTCTACAATATGCCTTGCTCTATTTTAGTTTTGAGGAATTCAGCAATAACACCAAATAAATTCTCATTATCATGAAGTTTCGATCCTAGTGAACGAAAGCAAACAAATCATTAAACAGAGATTAGGTCAGTGATTTAAGAAAAATAAAGTATGTAATCAGTACAGAGTGAAGGGAAGGGATGTGTACTATTTTTTGAAATAGAGTGGTTAGCATCTCTAGAAATTAGAGAAATGCAAATTAAAACCACACTGAGATTTCATCTCACTCCAGTCAGCATGGCAATTATCAGGAATATAAGTTAACAATAAATGATGGCAAGGATGTGGGGGAAAAGGTACACTCATACATTGCTGGTGGAACTGCAAATTGGTACAGCCATTATGGAAAGCACCATTTGACCCAGCTATCCCACTCCTTGGAATATACCCAAAGGACTTAAAATAAGCATACTACAGTAATGCAGCCGCATCAGTTTACAGCAACTCCTTTCACAATAGCTAAACTATGGAACTAACCTAGGTGCCCTTCAACAGATGAGTAGAAAAAGAAAATGTGGTATATATACACAATGGAATAAAACTCAATCTGAAAGAAGAATGACTTTATAACTTTTGCTGGTAAATGGACAGATCTGGAGATTATCATGCCAAGTGAAATAAGTCAATCCCAAAAACCAAAGGCCAAATGTTATGGCTTGGATGGGAGGTGTCCCCCACAAGCTCACATGTGAGACAATGCAAGAAGGTTCAAAGAAAAAACGATTGGGTTACCAGAGCCTTAACACAATCAGTGAATTAATCACCTGATTGGATTAACTGAGTGGTAATTGGAGGCAGGTGTGGTATGGCTGGAGGAGGTGGGGCATTGGGGGCCTGATTTTGGGGTATATATTTTGCATCTGGCTAGTGGAGCCTCCCTCTGTGTTTCCTAACTATCATGTGAGTTGTTTCCCTTCTGCCACACTCTTCCACCATGATGTCCTGTCTCACCTTGAGCCCTGAGGAATGGAGCCTGCTGTCAATGGATTGAGACCTCTGAAATTGTGAGCCCTCAAAATAAACTTTTTCTCCTCTACAGTTGTCCTGGTCAAGTCCTTAGTCATAGCAGCAGAAAAAGCTACCTAAAACACAGAATATGAGGATGCTAACACACAATGAGGCAGGGGATAGAGGAGGGAAGATCAGAAGTTCAGTGGATTAGACAAAGGCAAATGAAGGGAAGGGAGGGGGAAAGGGAAGGGAATAGGAAAGACAGTAGAATGAATCCAACATAAGTTTCCTATGTTCATATGTGAATACACCACAGTGCACATATCCACATCATGTACAACCATAAGAATGGGATCCTAATTAGAATAAGTTATACTCCATGCATGTACAGTATGTCAAAAAACACTCTACTGTCATGTATGTCTAAAAAGAACAAATAAAAAAGATTTTCTCTGTGAAAAAAAAAATTGAGTAGTTAGAAAAGTCCTTTGTGAGAAGATGATATTCAAGAAGAAACTTTAAGTGAATTAGCAAATAACGTATATATATTGAGAAAGAGCAATCTAGAAAGAAAAGCAACAAGAAAAACCCCAAAACAACATGCTTGACACTTTGAAGGAACAGCCAAGAAGCAGATGTGGCTAGAGAAAGTAAACACAGGATCAGAGGTAGAAGATTAAAATTAGAAAAAATGGAAGTTGGGAGATGGAAGACTTTATAGATTACAGTAAGAACTTTGGATTTTACCCTGCCAAAAGCAACTGGAAGGGTTGTGGAGAAATGACATACAATTTTTGGACTTAATGGATTCTCTGGCAGTATGTGAATTTAATGGACTATAAGGATGCAAAAGTAGAATTAAGAGGTCAGTTAGGAAGCTATTTTAATAATGGAGGTGAGTGATGATGGAAACTGTTAAGACCTCAGTCTAATTTCCCCCAGTCTTCTGTCTATATATTAGAGTTTACATATAATTAAGATAATTTGGGTTAAGAGATAGATGTATACAGTTTAGTATTTTGCTTTCCTCATATGAAATCATATTTCTCTTGTAATTTAAAATTCTCATAAAAGGCAGCAATGACAGATTAGACCAATATTTTTCTTGATTTCTTACATACTTATAAATTTATTTAAGTGTTAAATAATATATCAAAATTTTCTTTTTCTTTTTTCTGTTGGTGGTGCTTTGGATCAAACATAGGGCATCGTACATGGTAGGCTTCTATTACTGAGCTATACCCCCAGTCCATTATTTTGAAACTTTAAACCAAATATAAGAAACACCATTACAAGTGACATGGTAAAAAATAAGACAATGTTTAAATAAATAATCATGTACCTACAGGCTGGAATACTGTGCAGCTAGTAAAATAATACTTAAAATTATTTTCAAAATGGGATAATGTTTAAATAGTGAAAAATGCTAGGATGTACAAATAGGCTGTACATACCAAATATTCCAACTATGTAAAATTTATAACAGAAATATTAAAAAAATAAAACATTTCTGGGTGTGAGATCATGGCTATTTTTATTTTCTCCTTCTCCTTTTAGTTTTATTTATTTTATTGTGATACTGGCAATTTAACCCAGGGGTGCTCTTTACTACTGAGCTATACTGCCAGCCTTTTTCTACATTGATGAGGATGGACTCAAACTTACGATCTTCATGTCTTGCCTTCTTGAGTGTCTGGGATAACTAACAGGTATGTTGCCACCATACCAGGTTCATTTACTCCTTTTTATTTTGGATTCTTCAATTTTTCTACAGCAAACTGCTATTAATGATAAAATTAAAAAGTAATTTCGTGTTTGAAAAAAATTAAGAACCCACAGAATTGAAAAGATAGGTTTAAATACTTACATGTCACCAACCAGCTGTTTATTGTACTAATTTTTTTCTTGAATTTCAATTTCCTCCCTTTCAATATTGTTCTCACAAGATGATTATGAATATTATATGCAGAAGTTTACCCAACATAGTTCCTAATCTGTTAAGTGCTCAATAAATATATGTTTAAGCAAATAGGAAAATCTGATAGTATGAGAATTCATGGTAAAACACAAAGTCTAATGATGAATATCCAAATAAAAACAATATGAAAAATGTTATTCACTTTTTCATTCTACTCATGCTTTGTTTATAATCCAATTCAAAATTATCACCCTAAAATTATTGTAAAAGGCAAGCCAAAATGCTGTCTTTCTTCTTTGAAGCATCTCTTACCTACTGCCCTCCCTAACATTGCAAAAAAAATTAAATTTTGCTATAAAAATTCTCTCCCTAAAGTTAATTGTAAATTTTAGAGAGGAATTCTCCAGTCTTCTTTTATTCTTGGAGTTTCCAGCTGCTGATGAAAGCCTGGAAATTAATATGCAGTACTGACTCAGTTTAACAGCTAAAAACTGACTATAGACGAAGGGAAGAAATACTTTTTAACATAGTAAATATTTAAAACTTCAATAGTAGCAATGGATTCAAGGTATTCCACAGACTGCAGACCTTGAAGACAAGAGGATATAAATTTCCTTTCACTAGAGGAATCTAAAATTACCTTATCTGCTACATTTTTCCCATGACTACTAAAAGGATCAAATTTTGATATATGTGGTAAGTAGGGAGAGACTGTAAATATCAAGTTTTTTGGGGGGGTACTGGGGATTGAACTCAGGGCACTCGACCACCGAGCCACACATCCCCAGCCCTATTTTGTATTTTATTTAGTGACAGAGTCTCACTGAGTTGCTGAGTGCCTCACTGTTGCTGAGGCTGGCTTTGAACTCATGATCTTCCTGCCTCAACCTCCCGATGTCAATATCAATTTTGTTCCAACTATATACTTCTAGTTTTACCCTTTATTCAGTTAGCCCTTGAATATGAGGTAAGCTTCTTCATTTTCACACCACTTTAAATAATAAAGGTCAAAACATTTCTCTAAGCAGCTTCATACAAATAGAAACCTGGGACACTGTACAAAAGCAACTAAAGTATCAGCTTTTAAAATATACAACTTCAGCTTTCCTTGGTCTCAAAAGACTTAAAAAAAACAGATTTGGGGAAAAATAAATTATGAAATAATTATTCTATTTTTGCAGTAGTATATACTGTTTTTTTTT
>JAJEJO010000634.1:438417-502514 GCA_020662805.1 Glaucomys volans
ACAGACACAATTGAAATACAAAACATAATAAGAAGCTACTTTGAAAATTTATACTCCAACAAAATAGAAAACCTGGAAGACATCAACAGGTTCCTAGAGGCATATGAGCCACCCAAACTGAATCTGGAGGACATACACAACTTAAATAGATCAATTTCAAGCAATGAAATAGAAGAAGTCATCAAAAGCCTACCAACAAAGAAAAGTCCGGGACCAGATGGATTCACAGCCAAGTTCTACAAGACCTTCAAAGAAGAGCTCACTCCAATACTCCTCAAAGTTTTTCATGAAATAGAGGAGGAGGGAACCCTTCCAAACTCATTCTATGAAGCTAATATCACCCTGATACCAAAACCAGAGAAGGACACATCGAGGAAAGAAAATTTCAGACCCATATCTCTAATGAATATAGATGCAAAAATTCTTAACAAAATTTTAGCAAATCACATACAAAAGCATATTAAAAAGATAGTGCACCACGATCAAGTGGGTTTCATCCTGGGAATGCAAGGTTGGTTCAACATCCAGAAATCAATAAATGTAATTCACCACATCAACAGACTTAAAGTCAAGAACCACATGATTATTTCAATAGATGCAGAGAAAGCATTTGATAAAATACAGCACCCATTCATGCTCAAAACACTAGAAAAAATAGGGATAGTGGGGACATTCCTTAACATTGTAAAGGCTATCTATGCTAAGCCCACAGCTAACATCATTCTAAATGGAGAAAAATTGAAAGCATTCCCCCTGAGAACTGGAACAAGGCAGGGATGCCCTCTTTCGCCACTACTATTCAACATTGTTCTTGAAATTCTAGCCAGAGCAATTAGACAGACCAAAGAAATTAGAGGAATACAAATAGGAAAAGAAGAGCTCAAACTATCCCTATTTGCTGATGACATGATTCTCTATTTAGAAGACCCCAAGAACTCCACCAGAAAACTTCTGGAACTCATAAATGAATTCAGTAAAGTAGCAGGATATAAAATTAATGCTCATAAATCTAATGCATTTTTATTCATAAGTGATGCATCCTCTGAGAGAGAAATTAGGAAAACTACCACATTCATAATAACTTCAAATAAAATAAAATACTTGGGAATCAATCTAACAAAAGATGGAAAGACCTCTACAATGAGAACTACAGAACACTAAAGAAAGAAGTTAAAGAGCATCTGAGAAGATGGAAAGATCTCCCATGTTCTTGGATAGGCAGAATTAATATTGTCAAAATGGCCATACTTCCAAAAATGCTATACAAATTCAATGCAATTCCAATTAAAATCCCAATGATGGACCTCATAGAAATAGAGCAATCAATCATGAAATTCATTTGGAGGAATAAGAGACCCAGAATAGCTAAAGCAATCCTTAGCAAGAGCGAAGCAGGGAGTGTCACAATACCAGATCTTCAACTATACTACAGAGCAATAGTAACGAAAACAGCTTGGTATTGGCACCAAAATAGACAGGTAGATCAATGGTACAGAATAGAGGACACAGAGACAAACCCAAATAAGTACAGGTATCTCATACTTGACAAAGGAGCCAAAAACATGCAATGGAGAAAAGACAGCCTCTTCAACAAATGGTGCTGGGAAAACTGGAAATCCATATGCAGCAAAATGAAACTAAACCCATGTCTCTCACCCTGTACAAAACTCAACTCAACGTGGATCAAGGACCTAGAAATTAGACTAGAGACTCTGCACCTAATAGAAGAGAAAATAGGTCCAAATCTTCATCACATTGCCCTAGGACCAGATTTCCTTAACATGACTCCCAAAGTGCAAGAAATAAAAGCATGAATCAATGATTGGGATAGAGTCAAAGTAAAAAGCTTTTTCTCAGCAAAGGAAACAATCAGTAATGTGAAGAGAGAGCCTTCAGAGTGGGAGAAAATCTTTGCTACACACTTCAGATAGAGCACTAATCTCCAGAATCTACAAAGTACTCAAAAATCTTTATACCAAGAACACTAATAACCCAATCAATAAATGGGCCAAGGAAATGAACAGACACTTTACAGAGGAAGATCTACAAGCAATCAACAGATTTATGAAAAAATGTTCAACATCCCTTGTTATAAGAGAAATTCAAATCCAAACCACCTTAAGATTTCATCTTACCCCAATTAGAATGTCTTTTATTAAGAATACAGGCAACAACAGGTGTTGGCGAGGATGTGGGGAAAAGGGTACACTCATACATTGCTGGTGGGAGTGCAAGATGGTGCAGCCACTCTGGAGAGCAGTGTGGAGATTCCTTAGGAAACTTGGAAAGGATCCACCATTTGACGCAGCTATCCCACTCCTTGGCCTATACCCAAAGGACTTAAAATCAGATTACTACAGTCATGCAGCCACATCAATGTTCATAGCTGCTCAATTCACAATAGCTAGATTGTGGAACCAACCTAGATGCCCTTCAATAGATGAATGGCTAAAGAAACTGTGGTATATATACACAATGGAATATTATTCAGCCATAAAGAAGAATAAAATTATGGCATTTGTAGGTAAATGGATGATGTTGGAGACTGTTATGCTAAGTGAGATCATCCAATCCCAAAAATCCAAAGGCGGAATGGTCTCTCTGATAAACGAATGATGATGCATAAAGGGGGGGGGGGGGAGGGTGGCAAGAATGGAGGAAGGATAGATAGCATAGAGGGAAGGGAGGGGTGGGGTCGGGGGTGGGGGGGTAAGAATATTAACAGAATGTGTGACAGACATCATTGCCCTGTGTACACGTATGAATGCACAGATGGTGTGATTCTACTTTGTGTACAACCAGAGAAACAATAGCTGTACTCCATTTGTGCTCAATGAATCAATAAGCAAATAAAAAAAAAGTAAGTATACAAAATACGCAAAAAAAAAAACCAAAACAATTTACGTTGGCAAGGATGTGGGGGAAAGATTACACTCATACATTGCTGGTGGGACTGCAAATTGGTGCAACCCTTAGGGAAAGCAGCATGGAGATACCTCAGAAAACTTGGAATGGAACCCCCATTTGACCCAGCTATCCCACTCCTCAGTTTATACCCACAGGACTTAAAATCAGCATACTACAGTGATGCAGTCATATCAATGTTTATAGCAGATCAATTCACAATAGCTAAATATAGAACCACCTGGGTACCCTTCAACAGAGGAATAGATAAAGAAATTGTGGTATATATACACAAAGGAGTATTGCTCATCCTCAAAGAAGAATAAAATTATGGCATCTTCAGTTAAATGGGTGGAGCTGGAGAATATCACACTAAGCAAAATAAGCCACTTCCCCAAAAAACCAAAGGCTGAATGTTTTCTCTGATATGTGGATGCTAATTCACAATGGGGGAGCCTAGGGAAAAATAGAGGTACTTTGCATTAGGCAGAGGGGAGTGAAGGGAGTGAAGGACAGTAGAATAAATTGGACATTATTACCCAATGTACACATATGATTACATGACCAGTGTGATCCTACACCATGTACAACCTGAAGAATGAGAAGTTATACTACATTTATGTATGATGTGTCAAAATGCATTCTACTCTCATGTATAATTAGAACAAATAAAAAAACTAACTTTAGAGAAAAAGAAAAGAAACATAGTTTATTTTCCAAGAAAGCTATGTGAATATAAGATTGAATTAAGCTAGTTGAAATATATATATGCTGAATGCTATACCAATTATCACTAATCTATAAAAACTGAGTCACTGAGGTTAGCCCAGAATAAGAAATGGCTTAAGAAGCATTTGCAGGTGAATAGAGGAGTTGGAGAATATCATGCTAACTGAAATAAGCCAATCCCAAAAAACCAAAGGCTGAATAATTTCTCTGATCGATGGATGATGATACACAACTGGGGCGGGGGGAAGCAAGAATGGAGGAAGGATGGATTGTATAGAGAAAAATGAGGGGTAGGAAGGGGGTTTGGGGGAAGGAAAGAGAGTATTAAATTTCAAATTAATAGATGACCAAGAGGAAAATATCTCCCACTGGAACAAGAAATATGTCAAATCAATTCACAGAAGAGAGAAAAAAACTGACATAGAAAGGCAGAGACAGAGAGATGAATAGACAAACAAATAAATTATTACTACAAATATTAAGAACATTTTCTAATTATTATCAGACTTAACAACAGCAAAAATTCAGCTGTATACATAAGCATGAGGATACAGAAGTGGTTGAAAGAAAAAAGATGGAAATGCCCCCCAAATATTAACAAAATGGAAAGTTGGCATAGCTGTATTACATCAAATGAAATAGATTTAAAGATAAATTTTCTTTCCAGCTTTAAAGAAGGTTATTACATAGGGCACTAATCAGTAAGTTACAAGAATTCTAAACTTGTCTGCATCTAATGCCATAGCATCAAAATACAGCAACTTGATGGAGCCACAAAAAATATAGTCATAGTTGGAAGATTTTTCTACCTTCCTCAGTATTAAATAAGTAACAGAACAAAGAAACAAACAAACAAAATTCATGTATGCTTCTTGTATTAACACCACAATTAAGACGCTTGATCTAACGAAGACATGTTTGAACACAAACTCAACATCTGGATTTTTTTTCCAGTTTAAATTTAAAACTGAATTTAAATTTTATAAATTTAAATTTTATAAAACTGAAATAATTAAAAGCAACATAGTAATTCTGGATTAGGCAAACAGACCACTTCAATAGAATAGAGAATTCAGTAATTAGTGGAAGAAGGACGAACTCTGTAACAATATCAGTAGGATAACTGAAAACTGACAATCTCCACATGGTAAAAAGAGAAGTATTTGATTAGATGTCATATAAAAACAGATTAGTGAATTCTTAAGTGTGATAATATTGAATTTTATCTGAATTCTGTGTTCCCTGAATGTAGTGATAACTGTAAAATCCCTTTTGTTTCCAGAAGTGACTGACTACAAAGGGCTATCTTGCTTACACACATTCCTATATGTGACATATTTCCACCCTTTCTCAACGAGTGACTCCTTAGTTTATCTGCCTTTACAAAACTCCATCTCTAACCTGAGATGCATCTCATTAATGAACATAATCCTTATTGTAATAGCCTGAATAAATTCATCTCCATTGTATAGGGTCTCTGAAAACTGTGAAAAAAAAGAAGCAGTAAGTCTATTAAGAGAAAATTCTTGGTAACACAAAGGTTACGATTTCTTGATTAAGATAACAAAATTGGATATTGAATATACCTCAAAAATACTGCTCAGTGAAAATAGTCATGGAAATATCCCTGTATTTATGTACTTACATAAAGTTTAAAAACAGTTTGTGTATGTGTACATGTGTATGTATGTGTGTATTTAGGGATACAAACTTACGTGATAAAAATATAGACAGGAAGGATACATATCTATTTTAGGACAGCTAATACCTCCGGGGCAGACAGGGAGTGTGATGGAGTAGATGGTGAAGGGAGAGGTTTAGCTGTATATAGGTCATTAATTCTAATAAAAGATTTATAGCAAAGTTGCAAAGAACTTTGGAATTTTGTTAAAGTGCAGATTATGATTCAACAGGGTTGGAGGCAAGGGGAGGTGGTTCTAACACTGTTGGGCTACCGTCCATACTTTCAATCCTTGGATCTAAAGAAAATATAGCTATGTTTATTAGTTTCTGTATGTTTGAAATAGTCATAATAAAAATGAAGTTCAGGAGAATATCAAGCAGCTTTCAGAAGGTACTACCAATCAGTAGTACATAATACTACTCTTAAATATATATATAGATTAAGACTATTCTCATATTGTGACACATCAAGTAATACTTAGAGATACACCTTCAAATATGAAAGTACAGAAGAGAGATTTGGAGAACTTAAAAATGTCATGACAGTTACATTATTATACAGCTGTTCTACAGAAACTTATAATATTTGACTTTTTGGTCTCTTAATCTATAAAAGTTGACTAATTAATTTAATCCTTACCTCTTCATCTGTCATTGATGAGATACTCCTGAGGGACACTTTCTGAGATGTTCTTATGCTACGAAAAAGAAAATATAACAGCATTCATTCAGATGATCATTTAGAAAGGTAACTGAGATTAATATTTGAGAAATATAAGCAAATGATCCCATAGAAAACAGACTGCTTCATTACATGGATATTTTCTATATATCAAGAGTGGGTTCAGGAAGTTTGTATTAATTAATTAATATAATCACGAAAGTCAGAACACATAGTGTGTAAAGCCTATGACTTTGATGTGATTTGTACTCTTTATTTTGCCAGGTTCTACAACTGCTCCTGGTACATAAGAGCAAGCCCTAAAGAAGATATGTTAAATGAATGAGGAAAATTTTATTTCATGACTCCAATATACCAGGGTGTAGTAAGGGATATAAAAATATAATCAAAAGATAGCCTTCACTTTCAAGGTATCAACATCTAGTGGGAAAGACAGACACATATAGTTCATTTATATATTATATTATATTATATTATATTATATGTAAAAATATAATACATTCAGAAATCTATGTATTTTTATATAGTAGAAACCAGTGTGATAATGAAGGAAAAAAGAAATATACATATGGAGAGGAATTATATATAAAGTATATAATGTGAAGATAATAATGTAGTATGGATAATAAAATATGTATGAAATGCTATGAAAACACTAAGGGTGCTCAATTTTCTCAGAGAAATCAAAAAGGATTCTCAAGAATTAATAATTCTTATAGGATATGTAAAATTTTGCTGGTTGGCCATGTACTGTGGTGGTAAAAAGTAAGAAGAATTAGGTAGGGAGAAAATGGAGACAGGTATCCTAAAAGGAGGGATCACAGAATCAAGAAAGAATAAGGCTTGTTTTTAAAAAGTGCAAGCAATTTAGTATGTCGAAGTTCAGGGATAAGAGGAAAATATTCTTGAAAATGAGGATGAAAAGATACCTAGAAATCAGACTATAAAGTACATGATATAAAAATTTCCATGCTAAGAAATTTAACTACAACAATTAAGGACAGTAAGCAAGACAGTAATTTGATTAGATTTGCATTTCATAGATTTCTTGGTAGCAATATGAGATATGGACAAGTAGTGGCTAGAACTAGAAGAAAAGAAACTAAGTTAGACAACTTTTAAAATGGTTGAGGTCAGAAGTGATTAGAGATTGAATGAGGGAAGTGAAGAGAGAGATTGAGGAGTTTTTAAGGAATAGAACTGACAAGATAATCGGGACAATGTTAAAATGGCTTTAATGTTCCTGATTTGGGAAATGGTGGAATGTGTAATGGTGATTATTACATATATATATATATATATATATATATATCATACATACATACATACAGATACATTCAAACTAAAAGCATGTATACCCACACTAAAGGAGCATGTGAGAAGAGAAGCATGTGGACACAATGGAAGTCAGATGAGAAAGGCAACATATAAAATGAAGTACATATAACGTCCATAGAGAAAGATGAAAGTTTTGGGGAAAATGTGTTTGTGGGGACATTATTTTTCTTTTTAAAGCAGTACTCCTTACTTTCATTTCATACTACCTACATGCTATACTTACAATTCAGGCAATGTCTTGCGATATAGGTGTGTTATATCTAAAAGACTTAGGAACCTATCTAGCAAATAGTAAGTTTTCAAAGAATGTTAGCTATCATATCCCCCTGAATCATCCAAGAGCATTAATATTCCTACTCTCACTTATTTTACTTCATCCAATTCTGAGTTTTTAAAGAGGATTTGGTAAAATATCTTGGGTACAAATAATTTTCAAATTCTTCAACACCACTACCTATTCAAAGCATTTTGCTGAACTAAAGACCTCTTGTTTATTCAAAGCAAGGAGAAGCTGGAATAATTAAGTCTCATAAAATAAAGAAAAATATCACCTCTTGTACACACACAGTGAAAGTTTTCAGATCTGCTGTAGAAAGATACTCTGTGTCACTCAAAGTTGATGAATTTGTTTCCAGAATGAACATGCAAGAGAAGAATTTGAGAAAGAAAAGGATGGAGAAATTCAGCAAATGTTCAGAATTGCATGAGATAGACCTTCAAAATGTCTTATTGTTTTCTTTGAAGAGTTGTAAATAATAGAATAAAATATCCATATTCTAAAGTGAACTTCATAGGATATCTAATACATTATTTTTAACTACATAGGGCTCTCTTCCATGAGCTTAATAGAAAATTAACTGTAACAGCATCAAATTCTGATCAGTTAGAATTATTAGTATGGTATATGATTCTAAGATTCTATCATGATGAGTAACTTATTAAAGATAATAAATATGTTATACTCAGGTACACAGTGATAAACTGTACATCTAAAACAATGCTTTACTTTTAAATTATAAAATTCCCTTAAGAAATAGGTAAAAACTTCTAAAAAAAAAAAAAAAAGAAATGGGAGAACAGAGATAAAAGACATGATTATGACCTAGGCACTCTACTACTTAAGTTACATTTCATCTCATTCTTTACAAACTCTGCAAAGTAAATATTATCCCTATATAACAGAAGAGCACAAAGAAGTTAAATAGCCTACAGTAGCATAGCTGGTATGGATAAAACTGAAATTGAATCCTGAAACTGGCCAGCTCCAAGACTCACAGTCTTATGTCACACTATATTGTTGCTTCTGAAATCTAAAACATATATTCCTTACATTGTAATAAAAGTTATAAATTTAAAAAAATTGTATATTTCACTAACTTGTCATGTGCTTCTTTTGAACTACCACCTTCACTTATAGTTTCTGTTTCTTCCTCCTTTGGAGAAAAAAAATTAATATTAGGATCAGTCATATGGCTATTATATAGCAAAATATATTCCAAAATTGCTTAAAACTCATTCAAAATAGAAGTAGTTTAGGGTAATTAATTCCCTTAAAAACTTAGATACCTCACTTCCTCGCATTGTAGTTTTTCCCCTTTAAAAGAGAATTCGTCTTGCTACCATTTGCATTGATAGAAATCATTCCTGTCTGATTCCTTTTCCTTTAACTCCTAGCTTCTGGAAATATTTAGGTCGATTTGTAATTCAGGAGAAAACACAGGGACAGTAATAACTACAAGAAACCCAGAAAGCCATAACACAAATAAAAACAACAAAATATACATTTTTCTTCCAGACAGATATCAGAATTCTTGCTGTTCTAAAAAATTTAGCTACTTTAGATAAATAAAGAGCATCTTTTTTTCAGTGTATTTCATGAACTCAACATTCTTGTTAAACATTGTTTGTATTCCTTACAAAGTTATTAACACATTTTACTCGCAAATATCAGAACTAGACAATCGGTGGGGGATAATATATTTTTATACCTCAAGAATGTCAAATTCTTCTTCAAGTTCTTCTAAAGAAACTTCTTCTTCTTCTTCTGTGTTGAAAGGATATAATAAATGTTAGATGACTAAAAGAGTTAGACAGCATAAATGGAATTTTACCAGTATGGTTTTTTAAACTGAGTTCTCACCTCTATTTTAATTCACTCCAATTCATTTTAAACATGGCTGTAAACTAATATTGCTAATGTACACTTGGACTACATTATCTTCCTGTTAAAAAACTTTAAGTTGTTCTTACTAAAGTTGAAAATCTTTAGTTTGATATCCAAGTTTACTCAAAATTTGCTACCAAATGAACCATGAATTTTATTTCCCATGACTGTCCTATCTTGAAAAGCATGGGAATTAAGAACAGTATTCATTCCTTAAATAACTGAGGAATGTTATCATTCACAAATACAGATATTTATAGATTGCCTTCTAGGTTAGGTGTCCTATTAGGTGATAAACAGAGGTGAAGAAAACTCACAAGCTCAGTGACTTTGAGCACTAAATGAATGGTAAATGCCAATAAATGATGGGGCATAGGAGTTCAATGCTTTTTAAGGCAAAAATAGGAGATATTGGTTATTTGAAGAGTACCAAGACATCAGGGTTAAGTGCAAGCACAGAATCTACACTATGTGAAATGTGAGTGGAGCAGAAAGTGAGGAAAGAACTTTTGTGGCAAAACAACACAGGTTCCCCCCAGCCTTGTCCTTTCTTCCTATTCAGTTCCTTTCTTCCTCTCCACTCAGATTATTTTCTTTTCTCATCACATGTAACCATCAATTTTTTGGATTATTTTCATTTTTTTCTGTATTCTTCCATTTTTTCCTTTACTACTTTATTTGAATATTTTCTTCTATATTATTGATTTTTATCTCATTTTATCGGTTCATTAATTGGCACATACTTTTCAAAAATAAAGTTTTTCTTTCATTAGTGTTGTTCTTTCAATTGACTAGAATTCAGTACTGGAGTATTTTAGCATTTAATATTCTATAATATTTTACATCTAATTCTAAATTCTCTAAATTTTAATTGATACTTTTAGTCAAGAAGTTTTGAAGTATGTTTTTTGCATTTTAAAATTATGAATTACTATTATAGGGAAAGCATAACTCTGTCCTAACATTACAAATAAGAAGCTATTCCGGGCAATTTAAGATACTATAAAAAATGTCTCATTAGGAAAAGTAGAATTTTTAAAGCATAAGAAATAATAAAGTAATATACTATGTATTGTAGTATAAAATATTTCATAATTATATTATTTCTATATACAGTATCTGAGGCATGCCAATATTAATATATATTAATATATAACATAATCCAACAATGTTATTGTAATAATAAAATAATACTTATAGTCTAAAAGATAATGTTATAACAATATAACATATAATAACATATAAGAAGAAGAAATGAATGTAAGATACAAACTGAAAGTAGAAACAGGATTATATAAATAAAACATAATTGTCTGGTATGGTCTTGAGGAAAGAAAGACCACAGTAAGGGAGCTGAGAAGAAACAGAGCTAAAATTTATGAAGAAGTTTCAAGCATCATTGTAATTTCAGTGAGCTCGTGACTTAAAGATTTGATGATGCCCAAGAGAAGATGTGGATATCAATCTACATCCAGCTAAAGCAGAAAAATCTATGGATAGCTACTCTATGAGACACAACTTAAGAAGAGTCACCAAAAAATTTCACTTTAGGAAAAAAGAATTAGGAAATATGCATAAGAAATAATACTATATCCTATATGTGGTAATATAAGATATATAATTATACTAATCTTTCAAACATAGAGGTATTCAGAGATTAACCCATTTCTTCATAAATGTATTATATAAAAATAATTTCTATTTACCCTTAAGCTACTGCAAATTCACTTATCTTTCAAAGATTCCAGGTGTAAGTATATGATGTCATAAGTATTCATTCTGTTTTTACAAAACATGAATAATCACACTAATTTTTATTTTTAAAATCAATATCTAAAATCATTCTTCATCTATTACCAGGTGTAAAAAGGATACATGCATGTGGCAAACAGGTTCATTTTCTTAGAGAATTATTTCTATTGAACCCAGACCCTTCTAACACTTTCCTTGAATACAATATAGCCTACCCCGCTGGTACTAGAAATAATGCACACAAGATTCAAACTGAGCTACCTGTAATGCCTGTGATGCCTTCAAAAAATATAAAGGCAGACACTAAGTCCCCGTTGAATCTATTTCTAGTAGTATTTTTTCATTTCCAATTTCTAGTGCCACTCCCTTAATTTAAGCATTATATATGTAAGTACTGCAAAGCCCTTTACCTGGGCTTGAATTTCTCCCTCATACAAAGAAAGTTATACCTGGCTGCCATGGTGATCTTTAAAAGATACAGTTCTGAACAGGTTTCACCTCTCTGCCCTCTATCCTTTTGTTCCCTGTAGAATGTCTTCTCTAATTTCTAATTTAAAAACAACAACAAACTCTCAGCTTCAGGAAGTTGATCATCGTTTACTGCTTTTTGTTATTGTTGGAGGTGCCAGAGATCAGACTCAGGGCTGCTGGCAAGTACTCTACAACTGAGCTACATCCCTAGCTCTATCCTTTTCTGAAGTCATTTGTTATTTAGCAGACCCTCCTCTATATTTTTATTACTCTCACTTACCATTAAACTGAATAAGGTTACCTGTGAACTTTTCTCTATTAATAGACTAAAATACTCACAAGAGCAGAGATTATATTGTACTTAATTTTGAATTCCCCTGTGTCTGGAATCTCTCAGAGTACTTTTGATAGATGTTTGTTAAATATTGAGTAAATAAATAAAATTTTAAATAACACTAAGATAATTCTTTATGAAAGAAGTAACATTCATATTTGGAAATGATGCTGACCAGATTATATTGTTATGTTGTGTGCATGTACATATACATATCCATGAATCCCACTATTACAAGAAATTGTAATTTGCCACACACACCTCGGACAGAGCACTAATCTCCAGAATCTACCAAGTACTCAAAAATCTTTACACCACAAACACCAATAACCCAATCAATAAATGGGCCAAGGAAATGAACAGACACTTTACAGAGGAAGATCTACAAGCAATCAGCAGATTTATGAAAAAATGTTCAACATCACTCGTTATAAGAGAAATGCAAATCAAAACCACCTTTAGATTTCATCTTACCCCAATTAGAATGTCTTTTATCAAGAACACAGGCAACAACGGGTGTTGGCGAGGATGTGGGGAAAAGGGTACACTCTTACATTGCTGGTGGGAATGCAAGTTGGTACAGCCACTCTGGAAAGCAGTGTGGAGATTCCTTAGAAAACTTGGAATGGATCCACCATTTGACCCTGCCATCCCACTCCTTGGCTTATACCCAAAGGACTTAAAATCAGATTGCCTCAGTGATGCAGCCACATCAATGTTCATAGCTGCTCAATTCACAATAGCTAGATTATGGAATCAACCTAGATGCCCTTCAGTGGATGAAAGGATAAAGAAACTGTGGTATATATACACAATGGAATATTACTCAGCTATAAGGAAGAATAAAATTATGACATTTGTAGGTAAATGGATGATGTTGGAAACTGTTATGCTAAGTGAGATCAGCCAATCACATAAATCCAAAAGCCGAATGGTCTCTCTGATAAATGAATGATGATGCATAATGTGTGGGGGAAAGATGGCAAGAATGGAGGAAAGATAGCTAGCATAGAGGGAAGGGAGGGGTGGGGGTGGGTGGGGGGTAAAATTAATAACAGAGTGTGTGACAGATACCATTGCCCTGTGTAAATGCATGAGCGCACAGATGGTGTGACTCTACTTTGTGTACAACCAGTGAAACAATAGCTGTACTCCATTTGTGTTCAATAAAAAAAAAGAAAGAAGTAATAATGCTCAAAGGAAAGTGCCCTAAGAACCTACTGTTTAAGAATCAACAACTAGAAATCCTTAATTAAATATATTTAAAAAAACGTTAAGAAGGTAGTACACCATGATCAAGTGGGTTACATCCTGGGGATGCAAGATTGGATCAACACATGCAAATCAATAAATGTAATTCACCACACATAAATAGAATTAAGGACAAGAATCACATGATTATTTCCATAGATACAGAAAAATCCTTTGATAAAATCCAACACCCAATCATGTTAAAAATGGTGGAGAAACTAGAAATAGAAGGAACTTGCACAACATTATAAAGGCTGTACATGACAAACCCAAAGCCAACATCAACCTGAATGGGAAAAAATGAAAGCATTTTCTCTAAAATCTGAAGAAATGTTTATTCTCAACACTCTTATTCAATATAGTTCTTAAAACTAGCCAGAGAAATCAGCAAGAGAAGGAAATTAAAGGGATACGAGCAAGAAAAGATGTAGTCAAACTATCTGTTTGCTAGAGAACTCAAAAAATTCTACCGGAAAACTTGCAGAGTTGACAAATTCAGCAAAGTATAAGAAAATGGGATCAACATATAAAAATCAATAGTTTTCCTATACTTCAATAATAAATATGCTGAGAAAGAAACCAGGTCAACTATCCCATTCACAGTAACTTTAAAAATAAAATACTTGGGAATAAATCTAACCAAAGAGGTGAAAGATTTCTACAATGAAAACTATAAAATGCTGAAGAAAGAAAATGAAGACCTTAGAAGATGGAAAAACCTTCCATGTTCTTGGATAGGCAGAATATTGGCAAAATGCCCATATTACTAAAAGTGTTATACAGATTCAATACAATCCCTATCGAAATATCAATGATATTCTTCAAAGAACTAGAAAAAAGAGTCCTAAAATTCTTTTGGAAAAATAAAAGAACTAGAATAGTCAAAGTAATTCTAAGCAAGAAAAGTGATCCTGGAGGCATTAACAATAACAGACCTCAAATTATACTAAAGAGCTGTAGTAACAACATGGTACTGGCACCAAAGGAGACATGAAGACAAATGGAATAGAACAGAAAACACAGAGACAAATCCACATAGGTACAGTCATCTTATATTTGACAAAGGTACCCAAAACATGTCAAAAGAAAGACAGTTTTTTAAATATATGGTGCTGGGGAAACTGCATATCCATATGCAAAAGAATTAAACTAGATTCCTATGTTTCACCCTGCACAAAAGTCAACTCAAAGTGGATCAAAAAGATCGAAAAATTAGACCAGAATCTTTGCACTGCTAGAAGAAAACAGGTTCGACACTCCAAAATTGGCACGAGCCTGACTTCCTTAACAAGACTCCTATAGTTCAAGAAAGAAAATCAAGAATCAATATATGGGATAGAATCAAATTAAACAGCTTCTACACAGCAAAGGAAATGAATGTGAAGAGAACTAAAGAATGGGAGAAAATCTTTGCTACTAAAGAATGGGAGAAAATCTCTGCTACCTACTTCTCTGACAGAGCATTAATATCCAGAATATATAAAGAACTCAAAAAATGTAACACCAAACCAGGACAAATAACCCAATTAATAAACAGGTAAAAGAATTAAACATTCTCAAAAGAAGAAATGAAAATGGCCAACAAATACATAAAAAATATCCAATATCCTTATCAATTAGGGAAATGCAAATCCAAACTACACTGAGATTTCATCTCACTCCAATTAGAATGGTAATCATCAAGAATACAAACAATAAAATCTTGTAAGAATGCAGGGGGAAAGGTACACTCATGCATTCTCAGCAGGACCAAAAATTAGTACACCCCTTCAGAAAGTAGTATGGAGATTGCTCAAAGACTAGGAATGGAACCACCATATGACCCAGCTATTCCACTCCTAGGTATTTATACAAAAAAACTAAAATCAGCAAACTACAGTGATAAAGAAACATCAATGTTTACAGTAGTGTAATTCACAATAGCCACATTATGGAACCAGCCTAGGTGCCCATCAACAGATAAAGGGATTAAGAAAATAGTAAAACACACACACACACACACACACACACACACACACACACACACAGAGTTCTACCCACCATAAAGAATGAAATTATGACATTTGTTTGTAAATAGGTGGAACTGGAGAACATTGTCCTAAGTGAAATAAGCCAGAATCAGAGTCAAGGCTGAATTTTTTCTCTTATTTGCAGAAGGGAGACCAAAATAAGAAAAAAAAAGGAAAAATCCTTTTTTTTCCCCCCCGATTTTTACTGATCTCCCTTCCATGGAAATAGAAGGGAAATCAGTAGAGAAAGGGGATCGAGGAGGAAACAGAAGAAAGACAGGAACTGCAGAATGGAGTAGACCAAATTATGCTATGAATATACCACAGTAAATCTTACCTTTCTATATACCTATAATGCATCAATTAAAAAAACAATAAATCAATAAAAGGAAGACCAGTAGAGAAGAGGAAGGGGAACAGGAGGAGAGAAGAAGGTAGGGAAAGAGGAAATGGAGCAAATTATATTCCATGCAATAAAGAATTAATCACTCTCATAGATTAATTACATGGGTAGGTGAGAACAGAAAATTCTAGTGATTAGGTGACACAAATATAAATAAGATCTATAAACAAAACTTAAAAGTGCTGTTTATTAGGAAATAAAACATTATATATTATATGAGTAAATTTTTATTAAGAAAATAAAGGTCACGACACTATATGTGTGAAAATTTTGGGTGAATTTGCAATCCCTATACTGATCCTTTTCTGAAAGATTAAAAAGACATTTCAGAAATAAAACTCCTCAAGTTAGCATAGCATAAGTGTTCAGTTTATCTGTCCCTGTATAACAAACCACCCCATCCAGGCATGGTGGTTCACACCTATAGTCCCAGCTACTTGGGAGGCTAAAGTTGGAGGATCACTTGAACCCAGGAGTTCAAGACCAGCCTGGGCAATATGTGAGACCCTGTATTAAAAACAAAAAACTGGCCATCACAAAACTTACCGGTTTAATAATTTATCTTTCATAGTTCTATGGGTTGACAAGTTCATCTAGGCAATTTTTACTTGTGCTACCTCATATTGTAGTAATGAGATGGTAGCTGAGGAGGATGTTATCTGAAGGCAATCTGAGCTGGGATGGGTGGAACTAGGAACTCATCAAGCATATCCATCTCTCCACAAAGGCTCTTTGCCTGGTTAGCTTATGCTTTCTCACACAATGGAAGACAGGTAGATGGCTTTTCCAAAACAACTGTTTCACAATAATCAAGAGGTAAGCTGTAAAGGTTCCTATAACCTAGACTTGGAAGTCATATAACATTACTTCTGTTATAATCTAATGGTCAAAGGAGTGGAAGAATAGATTCTTTTCTTAATGGGAAAATGGCTTGTGTGTACAAGAAGGGAATAAGTAATGGTGAAGCCATTATTTATTAGCCAATAAATGTTATCTCAGTAACATTTATTTTTTAGAAATTATGAGAATACATAAGTCAAAGATAATAAAGAATGATGTACCATAGAAAAACACAAACCTGACTTCTCCAAAAGAATGGAGATCCTAAACAGATCATAAATCTGATTACCTGATTTTCAGTATATATTTGAAATTAAATTGTATGTTTATTTCAAGAACCTAGCATTTAGTAAAAGGATTATGTGCAATCTTGCTAACCCAAGCATTATCCCTGAACCAGCAGCATCAGCAGCACCTGGGAAACTGTCTGAAATACAGAATATCAGACCTTATACCAGCTCTACTTAATGAGAACATGTCAAGACAGACTCACACACACATTAAAGTTTGAGGGGTATGACTGAGGCCACATGCTAGTATACACCGAATATGCTCAAACTTATCATCTGAAGAAATCTAGAAAATATGAAGTATTCTTCTTCCAACTTTTGAGGCACAGAAGGATTATACTTTTGTTTTTAATGGAGAAAATAGCTGGGGAAAATAGCTAAAACATGATTGCTCCAATAAAATCTCTGATAATTTAAAATCCATGCACGGGGGAAAATCTTGTTTTTATCTGGGATCAAGAATCATCACTACATATGTGGGGAAATACATATTATGTAAGTTTTTTACATGCCCAAGAAAACTAAAGGGAAAAGATTTTTTAAATGTGCAAAGAACTTTAAAATAGACAAGAAGTTCCTTATATACAGCTAGTGATATGTATGTAAAAACATGAACTTTTTCCTGATTATTATCAGTGAAATACTTAAAACGTATTTTGGCAGTTCAGCATTGCTGTCTTATAAGTAAACTTGCTGTAATTTACCACCAATGTCTCTAGATGAGAGCATTTTTAAAAACAAAAATGTCCTTTTAAAAGAAATAATAGCAAATTAACTTGTGAAAACATACCACTTTCTTCCAAAAATATGTTCAATCCATTCACAATTTCTTGCCTGTTTCTTCTTAACTCATCATTCATTTCTATGATCTAAATTTTAAAAAATACAATTAAAATACTTAAAAACTATTGCATTTAAGAAACAACTGAAAACTTTAGGTTGGCTTCCAAAGAGCCCCAGATACAACCCAGATTAAAATTTAAACACTTGATTTAGTAATTTTTTAAAAAGGGGATACTAGATGGTCCTTCTAGTCTGTGTGGAATTCATAAAGACTATCTAAAATACCAACTTCCCAATGTACAAAACAAAGGCAAACAAGCCCCTATTCTAGTAATCTGCTAGCAGGTGGAGAAGAGACCTCTTTTGTGCTTTAACTGAATTATGGCAGGATCCCATAGGATCTAAACTGAAAACCCTCAAGGCAATGAAGGTCTCAACAACTCTTGACTTTCTCTATCCATTAGCAGAGTTTTTATTCTTTTTTCTTTGGATCAAATTGTCTGAATTTTCAAGTAGCCTGGTAACTTGGTTGTACCAGTTTTTATAATTTGGCTAAAAGGTTTGCAATGTTATTTTACTTTTTTGCTTAAAAATTTTATTAGCGCCTCACAATCCTTAAGAAAAAAATCCTCAAATCCTTAAGGGCCCTTTCTGATCAAGTTACTACCTATGATTCTAATCCAATCTCCATTTATTCCATTCCCTGTACTTACAAATGCGCTGCCATATGATGTTCTTCCTGTCTCCAAAATTCTTTCCATCTTTCTTCTCTGAATAATTCCTTATCAATCTTAAGACTCAGCTCACTAGTTTCTTCTACAGGTTTCTTCATATTGAATTGGGTACCTTTGTATGTCTATAATATATACTACATAATCTTATCATAACACTAATCACATAATATTGCAATTATTTTGTTCCCCCAAGGAATGTCTTCTCATTCAGCATGAGTGTGATACTCAATAAATGTCACTGAATAAAGAATGAATATACAACTCAAGTAAAGATGGGTGGATTTGTGATTTTGAGTACAAGTTGAGCAGGATGGAAAAAAATCCACTCATACAGTCCCCAATTAATTTAAAAGATTTATGAAAAAGTGAGCTAGTTCAGAGGAATTTAAGTATGGTTAATAATAATGTGGACACAATTTGTTGAAAAAAAGGTTATTCCAGATTCTGCTGGTAACAATCAGGACAATAAGAAGAAACAAAATTAGAGACTATGTTCAGCATCTTACTTTCAAAGATGAAGAAATGATATCTATAACAGCACAGTCAGGGTGAGGTCCTCTTTTCGTTTCTGTGTATAATTCATACATCTTTTGCATATGCATTTTTTCTATTTATTTGTTACAGATGACAGTAGCTTATTTTGACATAGTTATACAAATACGGAGTATGTCTTATTCTATCTAGGATCCCTTTCTTGTGGCTGTACATGTGAAGATTTGCTGTGGTGTATTTATATATGTACACAGGTTAGTCATGTTAGATTCATTTCACTGTTTTCTATTCCTATCCCCTCCCTTCCCTTCATTCCCCTTTGTCTAATCCACTGAATTTCCTAATTTTCTGTCCCACTTTCCTTCTTTTCTTTTTTTAGTTTGTTTACTGACATGGTAGTCTTTAGTGGGTCAGCAAGAAAAAAATATGGGCTTAAAGAAACGAACTAGAGATTGTTAGATGAACTTTGATATACGGAATGGGATAGTTAGCATCACCTGCAAACTAGCCAGAAATGAAAAAAATTTTGGCCCTTTCCCAGATCCACAGAATCAGGAACTTTGAGCATAGTGCCTAGCAATCTGTCTTAATAAGCTCTCCAAGTGATTCTGATACACACACACACACACACACACACAAAATTGTATCCTCAATTTTGATAACCAAAATTATCAAGGGACAGGATTTTCCTCCCTTCCTCCCTCCCTTCCTTTCCTTCTCTGTCTCTCTCTCTCTTTCTTTTTGGAACCAGGGATTGAACCCACTGAGCCACATCCCCAGCCCTTTTCTGCGTTTTAAGAGACAGGTTTTAAGAGACAGGTCACTAAGTTGCTGAGGCTGGCTTTGAACTCATGATTTTCCTGTCTCAGCAACACCAGCTGGAGGGATTACAGGTGTGTACCACTGTACCTGGCAGGATTTTCAAAGTTAGAGAAAAGTTCTTTATATTTATGTGTGGTACTTTAAGGAGGAATAAAAATTGTGATCCCAAATCAACTAAACAGAGTTGAAGCAGCAGTGAAGACTATAAAGTAATTTTAAAATTTAGGTGAGATTACCAAAAGATTTATAATAAACAGCTCTTGATTATTCAGCCTTCTGATGGGAGAAAGTAGTTGACAATCTCAAGTTATTTTGCATTTGGTTCTGGAGTAATATGTTTTTCTGTACTTTTCTTTGTTAATGGTAATATTAACATTTGAAATGGAACTGATAGAGTACTAAAGCTGCTGTGTCCACTTAGGTAAATCATTTAATCACTCTAGGCTTCTACTTTCTTATATATAAGATTGCTTGGATAGCCTCAAAGATTCCCGTTCCTCACTATGAATCTATGAACACTGGTTGTCCCCAGTGCTCCACCAGTTAAGAACATGTCCACATTATTTAAACATTTCAATATCTTCCCTGGTATTTTAATTTGCCTGTCAACTCTGGTTAAGTGAGTGATCAACATTTGGGTGTTTCATATGTATTGTTTCCTTTGCAGCAGGTACTGAGAAGAGTTAACCTATTTTCAATTTTAAGGGTAGAACCTACCCTGCGTTTATTTAGCAGCTCAGGCTCCCCGCTCGTCCCTTCCAAGAGACCAAAGTTATCTCGCAAAAATATAATTAAAATATATATATGTAATGAAAATAAAAGAGATGAGTCAAATGTTTGGGGAGGGAAAAATGGGAAACATTTACATTTTTAGTTAAGAAATGAGGCTGCAGTAAGGTGGATTCTAATTACTGCAAACTCAGCCACAAACTATGGATAAAATTACAAAGAATCAGCCAGCCAATAAAAACAAGAACTGTCTATCTAAATTCAGGCCTAACATTTTCCAATACATTAAATATCTAAAACTTTCAAGCATGGTTGCACCCAGCACGGCCGCATTTCCCCAACACGTGGGTCTGAGAGAGGCCTGCAGGCCCAGTCTCCGCATGCCCTGGGCGTCGCCGGGGTCCCTACAGCCCAGGCCGGAGGCCACAGTACCTTGGGGGTCGGTCTCAACGTACTGCATTCCTCTGCCCAAGGCCGCTAGCACCAAGCCTAGACAGGACCTAGAGCTGAGAATGAGGCTTTTTTCTCTCTGGATGTCCCTGCCCTACCTCCACCAGTCCCCAGGTGGCCGTTACCTCCATCCTGGGTGCCAGGGCCTCCCCGTCGCTGCCTGCTGCGGCCATGTTGCCCCGCGGGTGGTGCTGGGGGCTCGGCAGGGTCGTGCGGAGGGACGCACTCTGGGCTTCAGGGAGGCCCCAGCCAGCAGGCCCGTGCACGTGGCGTAGGCCCTAGCGGGGGCCCCTTTACCACACCAAACTCCTCCAGAAAGACCTTCCCCTTTGCCACTCCAGACTCCCCCAGAAAGACATTGCAGCTCTAAATCGACCTATACGAAGCATTCCTCAAAATGGAGTCAGGGAGTCTCATATTCCCCCTCATTCCCAAATGCTTGTACTTTGTAGACCCAGATTACTTATTAGGGCCGATTTCTCATTGCAGTATAACAGTAGCACCAGCATGGGATTCTAGTCTTAATAGCACCTTAATAGCCTTAACCTTTATGAAGATTAAAAAGGTTGTTGGCCCAATACAGATTATATGGGGGCGAGGGGGGGAGTGTCTATACTTGTTTAGGGCTGGTGCAAATGTATACCGCAATTTTTGTAATCCTCTATTTTTCAGCAATCAGCTTTTCCCTCTATTCACATGATTAACGAGAATTACTCCCAGGAAGACGTACCAAATTTATAAAAGGGAGTAATCAGGGGTAGGGTGGAGAGGGACAGTATTTGGGTCAGGGAAACAGGATGACTTTGGCAGAAGAAAGGGGCTAGGGTAGGTAGAATTCCAGGTGTTAGAATTTGTATCTCAACACAAAGATCTTAAGAATTTTAAAATGACCCTTGAGAATTATGCAACATAGTGTGTGGATTCACTGTATCCAGCAAAACATATCTTACTTGATTCAACAAATATACTCACTAAAATCGTTTCAACTTTTTGTACAGTAAGTATTGAAGTACTGTGTGATCTATTTTTTGAGGAAATGTGTAAAAAAATCTTAACCTAAATTTTCTGTTAATAATCTAGTTCTTCCCACATTCTCTGACAAATTTTGACCCCCAAATCCAATAATTATGACTTGAGAGGTAGCAAGCTAAACTATTACTCCCAAGATGGAGGTGATAGGATTTATAAAGTTACACTTCCTTCTTCCTCTGAACTTTTTCACTTTCTCTTGACTCTCCTACCTCTCCATCCTACTTTAAACAGGACTGACAACTTCTCTTACATATACCGAGTGGTGTGATGAATGAGTGTGAACTGATCCTGCACAAGACTGCCCTAGTTAAAACCACCCAGGAATACCACCTATTTTCTAATGTGGAGTCTAAAACTTAAAATTATTATGAACACTGGTCTTGAGAATAAAATGAATAGTTTATATATATTTATTTTTTATATTTTTTGAAAATTTTTTCTACACAAACAAGCCAGTGAAACCTCATTTATAAAATAACCATTGGATACATGATACAAAAATGGTTTAGAAACAGACTTAAGAACAGTAAGTTGATTTCAACAGTAACTTATTTTCTTAAGCATATTTAATCATGTTGTTTCTGGAAGGTGGGTTAAATGATGAAAAAATGGGCGACCATGAACACACCCTTTAATTTCATTTCCAAATTGTTGCTTCATTCTGTAGATGATATCCTGGATGTCTTCTTTTGATAAATACATGGGTAATTGTCTAGAGAGACGCACTGCTTCTCCCTGTGAAAAGAAAGTCATATATCCTTTACTATGATATACCCTGAAGCAGAAAATGTTATGCTAGCAAGAATACAGACAACTGTTTATTTTCATCTTATTAATTTACTTAACATTAAGTACCAACTATGTTGTAGGTTCTGGAGATACAGTGATGAAAAACTTAGATCCTTGTTTTTGTGTATTTATATCCTAGTACAAAGAAACAAAACCAAAAGACAAAGTTGTAGTCAGTAAATAATACACAAAATTAAACTGGGCAACATCATAGTGATTGTGCAGTTGGGAATAGCTTAGTTGACAAAGCATCAAAGTTTCTATTTAAATAAACTATGTTACAAAGATTATGAGGGAGAGAAGAGCATCGCAGGCAGGGAGAAGAGAACATCATGTTCAGTGTAGATACATCCTTGTTATTAAAGGGAAGAGACAAACAAGATAAGGGAGTTAGGCAGGGGCACACCACCTCTTAAACATGGGGAGCAAATGGAATTTTAAGCTGAATGCACAGTAAGTAAGCAGAGTTTTAAAGCAAAGCTGACATGTGTTTCACATTTTACCACAGACAGGCTAGTGTGTGAAGTATGGTTTGAGGCAGGTCAAGAAGAGAAGGGGTTTTGCTGACAATCGCCACAGTCCTGATGAGAAGTTGTGACTACAGTGACAACGGTTTGAGATGGAGAGAGGTATAGATTCCCAACATGAGTTGACAGTAGAGGTAAGAACACTTGCTGGACTGGTTTTGAGACATGCACAATCAAGGATAATGTCCACAGATTTGATGTGATAATGCTGATTTCTGAGACAGGGAGGACTGAGGGTTTGGGAATAAGTCAGTTAGCAAAGCTGGCTGCTTTCTTAAGATAAAAAGGATTATTGTGTTTTAGAGATCTTAAATCTTAACATTCTCTACAACCACACACCCATTATCTTTCTAAATCTTTTGCTCCTTTATTCCAACTCAATCTCTTCTTTTCCTTCACTGATATTTATTATTTCCAGTCCTTTCTTATTTTTCCAATCCAGCACCCTTTAGTCACCTTTCCCTAGTTAAGACAGGAATAGAGAATGAGCTATTAAGGATACTAGCTCTAGGAACTAAGATTTTCTTATATATAATGTGTTGACATTTGTTTGACTCATTTTCTGTCTTCATCTTGCTAATCCCCATCCTTGGACAACTTCTACCAAGCACTGTTGGAGAGTCATAAAACTGTCCTAGTGGGTTCCAACACGAATATTCACTCTATAAGCCCTCAATTATACCTGGAAATTTTCTTATTCCTCCCTAACTGACCTTTTTTTTAGTACCTAAAGCTCTCACTTTCAGATCTTTGCTACTGTACTTAAATTTCTAATGCCTCCCCTTCCCTTCCAGCAAATAACTTCTCTTTTATGTACTGCATAAACAAGTATGCCTAAAAATATTTTCACTCTTCCTCCCCTCTTCTGCTCTTGATTCAATTTCTCCTCTCTACATCCTGTGTCCTTTAGAACCTCTCCTTTCTAGTCTTTTAATGTCTCTTCCACCAATTTTGACACAAACATGTTAAGCACAGTCTTTCCTTTCACCAACTGATTTACTGCCTATTTTCCTACTTCTATTCCACCCATAGATACTGGCAAATGTCTGACACCCTACCACTTTGCCATTTGGCTCTCTTCAAGATTTCCACTGCCATTTAGCAGCCAAACCTGAGGGTCTTCTAGGAACTATAACCCTAGTCAAGTTGCTTATTTTTTAATGTCTTTCCTTCCTTGACTTTAATATCCATCTATCTTGTGGTTCTCCTACTTGCTTATCTTTATCTCTGATGTGTCTTATTCAGAATGACCTTAAATGGGAAGAATTCCTATAGTTTGGATATCAATTCTCTACCTTTTTAGATCATTCTCCTTAACAATCACATTCACTCTTACCTTAATGTGATAAGGTATAGTATTAGCAAAAAATATTAAAATACAGTCCCAACAACCTTTTTATCCATTACTTCTATATCTTATGTCTTCCCATGTAGTTCAATACACAAAATAACTACAACTCTCTCAACTCTATTCAAGTTCATATTAAACTCTTTCACAAGAAAAGATTCCTTTGGAGTCTAAGAAACTATCAATGTTCAGTTGTTCCACAATAGGCTAGGAATTCCCATAGGACAAAGCTCCCTAGGGATTCACAGAAAACTACTGAACACCTTCTTTAGGAAGAGTGAACTTTCCCGTTAAGAAAATGTGACTTTTGGAATGAAATGGGCACATCATGTACTCTAAAGAAAAATGATCATTTTTTAAAAAGGAACCCAACCTTATCAGAATTCAGATTTGTTTGTAAAATAATACCAGTCAAGATATCTAGATGAGAGATATTTAGAACCTCAAATAGAAAGGCATTTTCTATTATTTTCTTGCCAATATTCTATACTTCAATATGATAAATACTTATAATCTTCCTCAACCCTTTTAGTATGTATTTTTAAATTTATTTTTAACTGCTAGATTTCTCACTTTCAGGAAATGTTGTTCATAAAATTAAAACTTTCATTTACTCAATAATTTGTCTTTTATTTTCTTTTTTATTCTTGAAGAGAGTAAAACTTAAGAGTCATGCTCTAATTCTTTTTAGACAAATCTATGATATATATCCAAAAGATCTAACATTAGCATACATAGTAACACAGCCAACATTTAATGTTAGTAGCAGCACAGTTCACAACTGGCAAGCTATTGAACCAATCAAGGTACTCCTCAACAGATTAATGGATAATGTGGTATATATACACAATGGAGTATTACTCAGCCATAAAGATGAATAAAATTATGGTATTTGCTGTTGAATGGATGAACTGGAGACTATCATGCTAAGTGAAAAAAGCCAGACTCAGAAAGCCAAAGGTTCAATGTTTCCTCTGATATGTAGTAGCTATTCCAAAACAAGGAAAGAAAAAAAAGAGGAAGTGTGAAAGGGAAAAGGAGGGATTCCATCAAGGAAGAAGGAATACCAGTGGTCTAGATGAAGAATGAGGGGGGAGGGAGAAGAGACGGGATAAGGTTAAGAACGGAAGAATGAGTCTAACCTAACTTTCCTATGTACATACAAGAATACACCAGAGTGGATCTCACCATCATGTATATCCACAAGACACTAATCAAAAAGAAAAAAATCTTAAAGTAAATAGCAGAAAGGTCAACAGAGTGAGAGACAGAAGGGGAGGGAAAGGGAAAATAATTGGGACTGAATTTGAGCAAATTATATTCCATGCTTTTAAAATTATGTTAGAATGAACCCTGTTATGTATAACCAAGAAGAAACAATAACAATGTAAAAAAGAAAAAGATAACAAAAAATTTAAAATATATGGTATAAAGGTTGAGCAATTCTGAATTCATTCTAAGGGGATTAATTATTGGAAATCAATATAAAAAGAATTTCACCACAAAATATCTTATCCATGAGACTCTTTCTCAATATGTATGGAAGAAATAATGTTACAGGGAAAATATCCATACAGAGTTCACCACAACCTATCTAGGACACAAAACTTTTAATGGAGTCTTTCAAAAAAAAAAATAAAAGTATTTCCTTCTTGCAAACAAATAAGTCTTATAGAAACTATTATCTTTAATCCACTTACTATTTCATTAAGGAATAATTGTTTCTTAAAACCTAGTCAACTTAATAATTTAAAAATGCACACCTCTAAATAACTTATCACTTTTCGAGGTCTACATTCATAAATTTCCTTTGCATCTTTGTTTAATATAGCATTAAGAATTTCTTTTAAGTCCGTTACTCCATAGAATGGGACACAATTAGCCATTCCTTCTATTTCTAAGTAGTTTTCAGTAATGGAAATGCCTAAAAGGAAAAAAATAAAAATTCATATTATAGACACAGATTATTTAAAATAATATTCCAGAACATGTCATTAAAAACAAAATCACTGTTAAAACACTTAGTTGACCTTCATCAGAATTTAATAGTCAAGACAAAGTTTTGTTCCTTAGTTGGAGAACAAACAGTAATTTCCCATGGGATTTCACATTAAGTCATAAGTGCTCATTGACACCACATGTGTTTTATGTAATTTAATTTAATCTCAGTTACTGCTGGTCTGCTCCTTACATTTTCTGAGAACATTTTTTACTTTGGAGAGAAAATGAAGTCCCATGATATTTATTAAAATATAACTGATTTAAGTGTTTTAGCAACTGCTGTTCTTCAAGTTCTATCCCACAGTTTTAATATCTAATTTAAATATCTGAATTTTTTGTGATTATTTTAACTTACAAGTTATAAAAAAGGCACACAGTAAATTAATATTAATTTGGGGAAATGAAATACTAATACTTACTGAAAATATTTTATTACAAGAATATGTAAAATTGACATGTTAACTATTATTTAAATTATTTTAAATAATTTCTTAATTAAAACTAAAAACTAACCACATGATTGACAGTACATATTCCAAAGCATCGTATCTGGCTTCAGAATACCTGCTTTTTACTTAGCTCTATCTATGAAACAATATTTTTAACATGGAATTCTATATCATATTAACTAAAGTAAGGCAAAAAGTCTAATTTGGGGTAAGTGGTACCTCTCAATGAATTAATTTTTTAAAAAGAAGTGTAATATAACTGGAAGAATTTCAGCTTCTGAAACTTCAATAATCTAATCCCTAATCTATTCTCAGTTACAGTATAGTCCCTTGACCTGGATAGCAGATGCAATGGTAGCAGACTAAATACAGCAGGTATTCTAATGTTTTTCCCAGGTCACAAATGGAGAATAATATAAGATGAAACATTATCAAGCATTAAAGGATGAGGTACAGAATTCAAAAGGAGTTTGAGCAGCAAGGGGAACTAAAATGGAACTTGAGATAGTGTATAGATTAGGAAAAAGGAAGTAGCAGAATATTCTAGCTCACACCTCTTTTACCTATTTATATAGAAATGAAAATATAAAAAAAAAGTTTTAAAATTTTTTTCCTATTGCTAGTTTTATAATATAATTAGATTGAAAACCCTAATCCTAACTACATTTGCCCTGGAAATTTATACGCATTTTACAGAATTCCTGGTGGGTATGGGTTAAAAGTATTTGGCCACAAATGAGGAAATTGAGCAATACTTAATTTCTCTGTTTATAAAATACAGATATGGAAAACTTTAAGACATTTAGAACTATGTAACAATAAACTTTAAAGAACTTTCCATAAAATCCTGTGAAATGCTTCCCAATTTTCAGGGGAAAATAAATACAGAGTTTGATAAGTTTTCATTTCCTAAAATATAGAATTCTCATGGATCAGAACAGGAAGCTATTCTCATCATCAAGTCAAGTATTTAGGGTTACATTAAGAATTTTTTTCCTCAAAGCTAGATATATTCTTTCTCTCTTTCAAATGCCTTCATTCATTCTTTTTTTTTTTTTTTTTTTTTTTTTTTGCGGTGCTGGGGATTGAACCCAGGGCCTTGTGCTTGCGAGGCAGGCACTCTACCAACTGAGCTACATCCCCAGCCCCCAAATGCCTTCATTATTATCCAAAGATGTTTTGTGACAACTGGCAAAATGTTAACTCAAAATTTGTATGATATAACAAAATGCTCATTAAATGACAGAGAAATGGTCCTTAAGAAAACATCATACAAAGCAGGGGGAGACAAAATAATGATGAAAACGAATACTTTCACTTGATCTATTATTGATAAGGGAAATAATGCTGATGATAACCTACATAAAGTTAACTGCAATCAAATCGAGTCAGTTTACAGGTGATTATTTTAATCATTTTTGCATTTGGTGCCATACAAAGCACCTGGCATTCAATAGGACTTCACAGCCACTACTGACAAGCCAAGAGCTAAGAGCATCTGTCAGAGAGACACTTATTGGGTTTCAAAAGTAAATAAGCTCTTGGAAGAGACAGGACAGTTATCCTATTTTTAAAATATATACTGATAACACCTTTCATGAAAATAATGATATCAGATACCAATATCTGTTATCTAATTAGAAAAACAGATTAAAAATAAAATACCTTCTACACACATATACAACTTTGCTTCATAGTTCAAATACATTAAAAAGATGCCAGGTTCTCTAAGAAGAGATTTCTGAAGAACTAAAAGAAATGACTCCAAGGCAGTTCAGGTGTAAAAGGTGGGGAAGATAAGAGAATGGGAAGATAAAAGAATATCTGAACACCTATGCCATTCCTGAGTATTAAGCTCATTGATTTGTCTTAATCTCATTTAGTACTCAGAAGGTATTTTGTGAAGTTAATACTCCAATTTTAATAGGAAGGCAATATAACAAATTCATTAGGAGGTAGGTTCTGAAGGTAGACTGCATGGGTTCAAATTCTGGTTCTACCACTAACTGTGCCCTCTAGGGCAACTTAACTTTTCCATGCCTTGATTTTTCAATATTAAAATGGAGACAGCAACAAAACTTACTTCATAGGCTAGTGGGAGATTAAAAGAATTAGTATATTTAACTTTTAGAATAGCACTCTACATATAATAGTTATTCAAAATTATTAGTTGTTGATGTTGAGGAAATGGTGAGGCCAAGTGACTTTTCCAAAAATAGCAGTTAGGGTTTGGATAAATAATCTGCACCCCACGTGTGAATAGCTAATATTGAGGTGGGAAATATGAACTTTAGGGTAGGTTGGGTTTTGTTTTGTTTTTCTTTTTTGTTTTTGTTTTTGTTTTTTTTTTTTGGTACTAGGAATTGAACCTGGGGCAGGATGGCCACTGAGCTACTTAATTTTTTTTTAATTTTAAGACATTGTCTCACTAAGTTGCTTAGGGTCTCACTAAGTTTCTGAGGCTCGTGTGGAACTTGTGATCCTTCTCCCTTAGTCTCCCAAGTCACTGGGATTACAGAATAGCTGTCTTTAAAACTGCAAAAATCAAATAGTTACTTTAAAGTTTGGAACATCAAAATATTTTCTCTATATACCCAGTTCCATGCTTTTGCACATGGTCTTTATTTTCTTTTTGTGACTCAGTAAAATATTCCTTTAAAAATCTTTTCTTTCTTGGCTTTGGGTATGGTTTAGGGGCAAAAGTGGTGACACTGGAGTCATTTCTTATGTTGCCTTGTGCTCCTTGACACCAGATTAAGGGAAAGTAATAGGACAAAGCCAGCCTGGAAGGCTAAGGTAGAAGTCAGTTCAGCATGGAAACTATCAAAGAACAGAGAAAGGGCCAGCAAGGAAAACTGAACTCTCCTTAAATAGGTAAATTTTCTTTTTGTCTATCTACCTAACAAATTTACATAGTAAACAAAAGGATCATCAGTCTTTTACCAAAGCCATGGAAAAAAATCACCACCCATTCTCCAAGTATTAAGATGGCTGAGGATGCACATCTATTTGGCAAAACAGTACTTTTAAAAAACTAAAAGGAGATACCCATTTTTATTATGCCATGTCAGTAGCCTACATATTTATTTGTTTCATCATCAAAAGAAGTATTTCAACAATTTAGTTAAACAAAGAACGCAGTGTGAATACTGTATTATACAATGGCAAAAAATCAAAACAAAATTATCTATTTGATTAGTTAGAAAAATGCAAATGCAAGGTATTGAACTGAAAAAGATGCCAAACTTTCTTGTTTCAAGCAGAGGTTACCTTTTTGAAATGTTGTTTTCATGGAGCCAACAATCTTTTAGTGAGACAAAAACATACCATAATATCTGAAAATTATGAAACCCAAATATAACTCTTGGAACAGGCTTATTATTCAAATCAGGAAATTAAATCACATTATCATACCTGATATCAATCTTATCTTGAAACCATTTGCTGTAAGACGAGGATCAGACAGGTAAGTTGACCCAATGTAGCTTTGATCATCTGTTGTCATTTTATATAAAACCTCTAAATAATGAGATCCATTAAAAAGACTGAAAAATAAATTGTGATCCTTTAAGTTATTAAATATGAAGATGGAAATAAGAAACTTTATGGAAAAAAGTCAATCCACAGATCTTTATAAAGTGTTATTAACCAAAATACAAAGGTAAAAGTAGCCCTGTGAGAAACATTTTTACTTTTCTGTAAATATTTTTTAAATGTATTTTTTTAGTTGTAGATGGACACAACGCCTTTATTCATTTTCATGTGCTGGTGCTGAGGATGGAACCCAGTGCTTCACACATGGTAGGCAAGCAGGCAAGCACTCTACCACTGAGCTACAACCCCAGTCCTATATTCCTATAAATGCTTTATAGGAAACCTGCTGTATACAGTATACAGGAGGATGAAAAGACAAAAGACCATTCCTCTCTTCTAGAATGTCACAAACTCAATGTGAAATTTTTAAAAATAACTAACACAATGAAAACTTTTTATAAATAATACTCTTTTATATCTTGAAAGGAGACACTAACACACTGTGAAATTCCATCCTGTCAAATTTTCAACTGCTGGTCAAGGTTTCTTAACAACAGATTATACATATTTTTTTTTCTCTCAGTAACTTATAAATTTATCAATTCAAAGCTTGGGAGAACTTCTTTTAGTCTACTGTAAGCATGGCCTGTTGCCAAAGGTGGCATATGAGATGATTCTGTGTGGTATAAGCCCTGAATGAAATATTTAGAAAAGCAAAAATTATCTAGGGTACAAATCGACCTCTCACATGGTTTCAGGCTTGATAAGGGTGTCTCATAACGTAAGTCACTGCAAAAAGTATCTGTGGGAGCTGATGTGAACGGTGACATTAATGAACATTTGAATGCCCACCATGTGGCAGATAGTGTCTTAGATAAAAAAGGAAATGTTTTATGTTATTGTGCAGGATGATGCAGTGTTTCATTACAATCCTAAACTTTTTGAAAAAGCAACTGAATGTGTGTTTGTTTATCAGCTCTGAATGGTTAAAGAATCCATTGGCTGTAACAGTAGATCTACCACATAGAGGAAATTTTGGCTAAATATCGTATATACTTGATCTCATCTAACCAACATTCTGAAAATCTATCAGAGAGCTGGTGGTGATGATGATAGGGTATGGGAACTAATAGTGCATGCAAGTGCCTGCATTGGAATCTTGTAGCCACTGCTTCTTTATTGGCCATGTAAGCCTAGGTTGTTATTTAACTGTTTAAGTTTCTGTATCTATAAAATGTGGATGACAGTACCTACCTCTATAAGACTGCTGCAAAAAAGCCCAAAAAATCTTAAAAGGAGATAGCAAAGTTTCAATTAACCTTGGCCATTGTTATTGTTTTTATCATAAGCACTTACTTTATATTTTATAGATATCTAAATTAACTCCATTCAGAGATAAACTACACAACTTGCATTAAAATTCTGATGAGAAAACCGAACCTAATTGGTAATTACCCTGCCAACATTATAGGGTAATTAGTCCATGACTCAGTTTTGAAAAATCTGTATCATTAACTATGAGGGTAGATGACACATTTCCAAAGAAGGGGGAAAGCAATTTTGAATTATACTTTGTTACTGACCATGCTCAATTTAAAAAGATTTATTTCCAAACTATTATGGGCCCAAAATAAAGTTTTTAATGTATTTATTTTTGAAAAACAGAACATCATATAGCACAGTAATTTGAAAAACCTGTACTTTGCATAAGCCCAAATAGATTTTTGAAATAAAAATGAAAATCTACCATTTAAAAAAGCAGTTATGTTTAAAAATTCAGATGTGTCCTAACTCTTTTTGAGAGAACACAGAGAAAAGTATTATTAGGTTTTTAAACTGTTTTACAACAACATAAGGCACTTTTTTCTGATTCTTCCTTTGACAGTTTCCTAAGCCAATCATAAAAATACTATGAAAGATACTGGATTTTAGGTAATGTGGTTACTGTTGTCTTATTTAAAAAGATAGATTTATCATGTTTTTCTGTGTTTGGCCCTGCTTTTTCCCCCTTCCTCTGGAAGTGCCTTCAACAAGGGTTTTAACACATTTTATGAATGATTTCTATTTTATATCATACATATTATATATTATATAATGTATATATGTGTGGATATAAGATGTACATATCCTGTATACATAGTAATGTATATAAAATAATAATAGGTCAGTTATTCTTATTTTTACAGAAAGCAATTTGCTCATATAGAATATACAAAGGAAATACCCCATTTTACAAACAAAAATAAAATTAGTCTGGGCAACAATCATCAACAGATGAAAACATTAGTGAGAAATGTTGATGAGGAACTGTAAGGTACAAGATCAGGCTGTCATCAGCTGCACCCAGTGATAAATGCCTTTTAATGTAATGAAATATGAAGAACATAGCCCCATCTATTAAGAAGGTCTTACCTAAAAATAGAATCTAAATCTATTCACTTTTCTTGAGCTAATTTCAATGAAACATGGGGAGAGTAAAAGAAGTTATACATTAGGAAGTAAAAAATTGAAAATTCTACTGAATAAGTGACTCAGTGCCAATAAGAAATCAGCAATGTGATATTAAGGGATTTAAAAGACAAAATGAAATGTATGAATCTTGTTGTTAAAAATAAAATTTTCCATTTAAAAACTATAAAAAAAGACATTTTGAAGCAGTGAGGAATAATTTCAAAGAATTATTATTATATTAAGGTACAAAAAAAGTATTTGTGACTAGGTAAGAAAACAGCCATTTTTGAAAGAGATATACTAAAGGATAAAGCACAGGAATTGTTCTCAAATACTTTAATAAATGAAAGAAAAGGTGTGTGTGTATTAAAGGTCAGAAGTAAAAATGTGGTAAAATCTTGATAATTGTTGATAAAGGCATTCACTGTACATTCTATATTGGGGTATGTCTTAAAATGTTACAATGGTGCAAAGTCAAAGATAGTTACAACAACCTAACTTCAAAATTACCCTAGGGAAGTCACTAATGTAAAGGAAAAATAAGCTTGAAAATGATTAAGTGCAGAAGTGAACTATCTAGAACATTTGAAAATTATTTATAAGCAATTAATTCCATTAAAGATTGGAAATAAAATTAAAAATATTTCTTTAAATAAATATCACTTAATCCAAAAGACACTTTCGACTTCCTACCTTTAATTCCTAATCTGGTATGAATTAATGTTGAGTTTTAAAAAAATTATATTACCATACCTCTCTGTTAATATAATTGGCTTTTCCAGTTGTTCTGCAGGAAGTTTATGATTCTCAAGAAGTCTTTTAAACAGCAGGGCTTCTTCTACTCTATATGGATTCAGTAACATTATTTCTGTTTTTGATGTAATTAGCCATGCATCAGGAAACCTGAGATTGTGGATCAATAAAAGTTCATCCTCTTCTAAGTCAATTGTTTTTTGTTTCTCAAAATTTATTTTTAAGTTTTTCATAGAAAAGGGGATCTGTACTGTTTTAATGTTTTTACTCCTTTTTTTTTCAGTTTGGGACTGAAAAAGCTCATCAAGTTTTGGTTGATTAGATAATGAAGTTTTCAACTTGTGCTTCTGTGCCAAAGTCCATGTGCTGGGGGGTTTCATCTTTTTTCTGCCATCTTTTAATATTTGTGACTCCTGTTCAATGGCTTTCTTCATTTGACTATTGTATCGTTCCAAGTCTTTAGTAGCCTTTTCCTCATATCTAAGAATAGAGATAAAAGAGAACTAATATGGTCATTATCAGAAATGTATTAATCATGTGAAGAAAATTTTATAAAAAATAAAGAGATGGCATTCCAGGTCCAATAATGACAAAGGAACATGTATTAGACTATTGCTTCTGTGTATAATTATGATAAACTCTAAACAAAATATTTTTATATTTTGTTTATATTATCAACCATTTAAAATAGGCACTGAAGAGCAGTCAAAAGCAGGCAGAAATTAGAATGAATTCACACTTACACATTTACACAACTATTACCCAGAGGGCAGTCCCCAGCATCAAGGGGGTGAGTAGTGGCAAGAACTTAATCAGAAAGCTAAACTATTACTAGCTTGAGTTATTACAACATAGAGCTACTTGCTTCCAGAACAACTTGAAATTCAGAGAGAAAATCCCCCCAAATCCCATGTGGGTGTCCCAAAGGAAAACAACCATGAGAAAGCTAAATGAGCTCAACAGAGATTTCAGCTCCTGCCCAGTGCATGGGAAAGAGAGTTTGAATTACATGTGGTTTTATGGCTTGGTAAACACCTTGGGCTTCTATTATAACTGGAAAAGTGCTATATCTGGGGGTAAAAATTATGTCCCAGAAACTGGAAGCTAGGACTAAGGGCAACCCTAACAGTCTCTCCCAAACAAAGCGTAAAAACAAAGCCTTATATAAGGTCAAGGTGATCCATAATTTAAATATCCAGTAGAACAAAAATCAACACATTTTAGAAGAGAAAACAATCCAGAGTTTTAAATATCTTACCCATAATGTCTATTATACAATTAAAAGTTACCATTCAAGCAATAAAACAGAAAATGTGAGTCATGGTCAAGAGAGAAAGTGGTTAGTTAGAAGCCAATTTCAAGATGTAAACATTTAAAACTAGTTTTTCTTTCCTTCCTTCCTTCCTTCCATCCATCCATTCAGGATTTAAGGATGACCATAATGAGATATCAGAAGGGGTAATCCCAACAAAGTAGAAATAACAAAAAAGAATGAAATACAAATGCAAGTTCTACAACCAAAAACACTACATCTGAAATGAAATATTCACTGGGTAGGCTTAAAAACAGATCAGAGATGGCAGAAAAGAACAAGTGAACTTGAAAAGTGCCTCAGAAATGATCCAAGAGAGAAATGATGGAAGATTGAAAAAGCACCTCAGTGACCTACTATACAACAAACATTCTAATGTATTAACTCAACTCCTAAATGAAAAAGAGAAAGCTGGAAAAGAAAACAATGGGGAAGTTGTGAGGAAATTAGGACTAAAAATTGGCCAATTTGAAAAAATACAATTTACAGATCCAAGAAGGTGAACAAATCCCAAGCAGGATAAATGCAATGAAACCCATAACTAGGTACATTAGAATCAAAGTGGTAAAAACCAAAGAAAAAACCAAAGATGAAGACAAAATTCTACATCAAAAGAGGGGAGTAAAAGCACAAAAATAAATAAATAAATGAAGCAGCAGCAACACAAATTTTATACTGAATGGGGCATATGACTAAAAGTTGGTATTAAATAAACCTTGCTGAACATCTTTTTTAAGCTAAGTTTCAAATTTGGGACTAGACAATTAAAGATATTTCTTAGTCTCCTACTCTTTAGAAACTGGCTGAATTCTAAATAAAATGCACATAACATTTTTAAGGAAAACCTTGAATAGATATGTTAAGGAAATAACATATCAGAGAGCTGCCATATTGACCAGTTTATTGCATCACACCTTCACAGGTCCACAGCTTTCTCAGAAAGAGATATCAAATGTTTGTTGGCTTAACAAATGATGAGATGTTGTGGTGTTTATGAATAACTCTAAGAGATACATCAAAAGAATATTATCCTATAATCTCAGTTCCTAACTCATAAAAGTAGTTTAAAATTTTTAAAAATGGTATTATTAAGAGAGCTAGAGAAGAGACCACAATAAAGCATGTCATTTGTATTCAGTACATATTTGCTGAATACAAGAATGTTAGCTGCATAAGAATGTTTAAAAGGACCTTGTTTAATTGTAAACTAGATGAAAAAAAAAATCTCTCTTCTGGTTACTTACCATGCCATATTTGCACTTTTTAAAGTTATTTCCTCCCATTTATATTTAGAACCTGAAGTTCTGGATTAGTTATATAAGACATGACTTTCAGTAGTTTACTTAACAGGTATTAGAAATAAGTATTTTTAGCTTTTGGACATTCAGAATTCAAGATTTTTCCTGTGTGGTGGAAAATGAGTTCAAGACAAAGGTCACCATTTGTAATTAGTTATAATGTGCAAATTTTCACATATGGTACTAATCTTTGATTTACTCAAGAAGTCAATTTAATTAGTTCCTTGGGAAATATAAAAAGTTATGTCCAAAGGAATATTAGGTAAATGTTAAGTAAAAACAGCTGCTACCTTTGTATTTAATGTCATTATGGGATTTAGCAACTTGAATGGAAAATATTCACCATAACTTGACCAATAGTCAATTCAAATGTTTTGAGATTAAAGATTACATTTAATAATTATTTTATTATTTTCAATAATACCCCAATTGCAATGTTACTCTTAGTTATACATTCATATCTACTGTAAACGAAAGTACAAATTAACACCAACTGACCAAGACCCCAGGGGTAGGGCACATGGTCTAAACCTGGATTCTAATCCACTGGAAAGGAAAGGAAAGCAAGGCAAGCAAAAAATTTAAGAAAACCAAATTATAAAATGAACGTATCCCCTACTCCAAAATCTGTCCTAAGCTTTCAGCAGAAGCTTAACAGCTGGAAAACCCTGATCCTAGTCGTTCAGCTTACAGAACCTTCCATGATCTGTCTTTTGCTTTCTCCATCTTTCTTTACCACACTCTTCATACACTGCTCTTATCATAGGGAGAATTTTCAGTTCCTCAGTAACACCATGTTCCTTCTAGCTTGACAATTCCCCAAACCCTTTCTGGTTAATTTCTATTCAGGGAAACAATTTCCTGTTCCACAGATGAGATTAAGCCCAACTGCTAAGTGTTTTCATCATTCCCTATATTTTCTTTATCTTAAAACACACTGAATTTTAAGATTAAAATTAAATCTTCCTCACTAGAGTGTACCACTTACCAGAAGGAAAATTATTTTTATTTATAACTGAAGTGACTAGCTGGAGTACCTTACATGCACAAAGCTCTCAGTAAATATTTCCTAACTGAAGGAAGGTAATGGAAAGGAGGAAGGGAGGAAGGGAAGAAAAAAAGAGAAAAGAAAATAGGAGAACAGGAGAAAAGGAAAGCATGATTGAAAGACTATAGAAGAGGAGTCTACTCATTTTCCTTAGTATTATTTACAAAATTTAGGATCATGGAAAGAATTCCAAGATGAAGACTGGAGAAGTAGTAATGTGATTCCTGGGTATGATATCATTTTTCTTCTACTCTTTCACTTACCATGACTATGGACTCAGCTTATTGTAGTCTAAGGACCCTTGGCTCTAAAAGATTATAATTGCAAATGGACAGCATTTTCTGACATAAAATTAGACCTGATTCTAAGATGCCAATATTTTCTTAACAGATTTCTATTTCTAGAGTCCAAATTAAATCACTTGATTCAACAAGTTCACAACAGTGACATTTTCAGAGATTCAAAACTTTCACAGATTAAGAACTAATTACATTAACATGGTGAGTAATCATTTTTATGTGCCAGTCATTGATCTTGTATCTTAACATCTTATTTAATCCTCACAACAATCCATGAGAGACCATTCACGAATTTCTATCAAAAGCTTCCACATAATGACTGAGAATTGAGGTGGAGTTTCTAAGGCCTGTTCTTGAAACCAGTGCCTCCTTTGTCTACCCGACAGCAATATAAGATAGAAAAAAAATTTTGGATTCCAGAATATTAACTGTTGATAAAAAAATTTTTAGATGAAGTCTATTAATCATACTAATCTAATAATACCTTGGGACCCCAAGGAAGAAACAATGTAGACAGTTCCTAAGAAACAACTCAAAAAATACGTGTTGTTTTAAGTTACAAGGAATAGTTTGCCTGACACATTACCATCTTAAGCTGACTGCACCTACTTCCATAAGAGGAAACATCAATCACTTTTTTCCATGCTCAGGCAACTCAACTCATCAACTCTGTAGATAATGCAATTCAGCTTCAGTGGGCTTACTATATTTAAGAGTTAAATGTAATCATCTTTCCTATTTTAACATATATAAAAATTGTACATATTTATGGGGTATGATGTGATGTATCAGTAAAATATACTCATCTTTAAAGTACATAAATTGTTTTGTTTAGGTAAAACTAAAGACAATCACAATTGTGTGAATTTATTTGCCTGACGATTCAAGATAAACTAAAAATTTGACATTTATAAAATAATTAGCAATTTGAACATAAAATATTTGATATATTAAGAAATTCCTATGTTAAAAGTTATGACAACTGTGTACTATAGTTATGCTTAAAATATGAATGCCTTTACCTTTTAGAGATATATACTGAGATATTTATGAAATAGATGATCTTATGCCTAGGATTTGCTTCAGAATAACAGGAGGAGGAGGAAAAGTGAGTAGAGGTGTGCATGAAGCAAAATTGACCATGAGATGATGGCTGGTGAAATGGGGCAATGGGTTCAGTGTACTGTTTTGACTATTTTTAAGTATGTTTGAAAAAGAATAAAAGAAAACCACCATTTCCCCCTTAACAGGAAGAAGGTGAGGATGAAGAGAGAAGTCAATTTACAGAGGCTTTCCATAGTGGTCTTTATTATTTTAAATTGACAGTGTTCTTGTAAGACTAACAGAGCTAATGAAAAAATTAAAAACTGGTTAAGTATCTATGTTTGCAGTTTATCATGAATTATAAACTCTAGATGATGAATTACATTTAAAAATTTGTTTCCACATATTTGATGTAGCATTGAGACACTTTAGATAACAGATGATCAGGGCTATAATTCTACTCTTTCATTTTCTGGTGGATCAGATCCCTCAAAACACATTTTGTGTTTATATTAAGTGTCCTAAATCAATTAGAAATACCCATCATATTATTTTGGAACATTTAATTTGACCATCTGATCTAACGATAAAAGTAATATTTTAATCAGAGATAGATCAAACTGCTTATTTACATATCAAAAATACCCAGAGTGGTTTATAAGTTGCTTATAAATAAATAATAAATTTTAGAAGCAAGCCTTGAATAATACTGAACGGGGACAGTATTAACATCACCAAACGAATTCTGCAAAAATGACACAATTGTTTTGTATTGTGTTATGCATTTTGGAAACCAATTTTAAAAAGGGAAATAGTCAAGACATTAAAGACACCATTGTTTTAATACAAATTTTTAAAACTGTCCTGCTACAGAAAAGCTCTTTAACATGACTCAAAAAGGAAATAGAAGAAAATGGTGGTTTTACATTGAGAAGAATGGAAAACCTTTAACAACAAAACTTAATAAATATTAAGAAAGCTGTTATGGCTTATACCAAATAAAACCCCTTATAAAATACAAAAACACTGAAGCAGAAAAACCCCTCTAAATTAACAACCAAAACAAGTGATACCAATATGATTCCTTCCAAACCAAGGAAGATTTTCCATTCTACTTTTCCATAAATAATAAGCTAATTTTTTTTTTTTTTTAAACCAGTGAGTCATATAGAATGGAAAGAGCTGAGCATTCAGATCACATGTAAGCTCTGGAAACTTACTTCAGTTTTTCCTCTTCACTCAATGTCTTCCACAGTTCTTCAATTTGTACTGTTGCATCCTCCAAACTAGTTTTAGGGTTTTCTGTGAGAAACTGAGCACGTCGATCTTGAATAAAAAGGGCACTTGCTGACATGGGTTTTTTGATTACTCGACTGCTAATTAAATCATAGGCTGTAAGTTGTCCAGATTTGTTATCTATTACATTTGATTTTTTGATAACGGAATCATCACTGGGATTCTTTTGTTCAGGTCCTGGATAAGTATTATTACTTACTTTAGATGCTAAGCTTTCTTGAGGCACTAAAATTTTAACAGGTTCAATATTCTCTCCCTCTGAATTCTTAAGTATATTTCCCTTGCTCCAGTCATCTGCACAAATTTCCAAAGACTTCTCAGAAACTGCTTCCTCCTCCTTTTCCTCACTCTCATCTATATGGCCTTTATTGCCATTTTCTAATTGGGTATGCTTAATAGAACCTACAAAACAAGTTTCACTATATTCATTCTGCTTGTCCTCCCATAATAAATTATTCACTGAGCTTTTTTGAAATGTATTTCTAGTGTCTTTACTAATGCTATGATTTTCAGCACTAAAATGGTCGTCACCATGCTTATCAATACTTATCTGGTGATCTGAACAATGATTAGAGTTTTTTCTAGATTCACCATTATAGACATCATTTTGGAAAGGAATGGTTGAAGTGTCAACATTTGGATAATTATTTCCAGATGATTCCATTTTATTAAAAAGCACATCTGTTTCTGCTGTTTTACTAACAACCATGTCAGCTGAGGAAACATCTGTTTTATTATTTTCACAAGAATTTGTACTAGGTAGTGGTCCATAACAAGTTGTCATCAGATTTTCAAGAGCAATTAAAACAGATTCCTAAAAATAAAAATTAACAAATTTTAGAGGAGATTTTTAAAAGATTAAAAATAATAAAGAACAAAAGAAAACAAGTTTTTAAATATTAAAACAGGACTATGTAAGTTTATAAATAGCATAAATTAATACAAAAATGATCAAAAAAAGGTTACCTTATTCTGTAATAATACTTGACTTTTATCTGGTGTTAAATTAACATCCACATCAGCTGTAGGAACATCAATTTTCATAAAGAAAATGGGATATAAACGAGTAGATTCCTTTAGGCACATCAGATTGTAATAATGTCGTATTAACTAGAATATATATAATGAATAAAAGACAAAAGTACCATGTAAGAACAGACAACACTGCCAATCCTGAAACACACCAAGAGAAGCAGACTCAACTGACAAGCTGAATAAAAGTAACTGCTTATTAGGAAAAGCAATATCTAAATAATAATACTCCCATGGAGGCCTTGAGCCTATATAAAACACAGCATCTGTAAGAAATACAATCATCCAATGCAACTGGCTTCATGATTAAAAATGGTGTCATAAAAAGTTTTGATGGCCTAGGGTTCAAATCAAAACTCACTAACTTTCTGGCTATTTTCGATAAAGAAAGTCATTTATCTTTTGTTTCCTCACAATATATGGGGAGAATAATGCATCTCAGAGTTGTTATGAAGTGTAAATACCTATCACAATACTTAATAAATGATATTGCATCTGTTTATCACTGTCTTTTCCTATTTTAGAACGAATTCTTGGAAGTGGTCTTTTAACGATTTGACAAATAACAGAGCTCTCTCTTAATTTCTGATCCAAGTGATAATTTTTTCTAAGAGTGATTACCTTTAATATGTCTTTTTGATGTACTGGTCGATTATTGATAAAGATGAAACTCCTCTCTGGGGTTGAAAGACTTGTGGAAGAGTGGTCTGCATCATGCTTTGGAAGGAATCCACTTAGATAAATCTATAATTGTAATAGAAAATTACAGAATATGCCAAGTCGATAATGTAGTTCCAAGAGTCTGGCTATATACAACATATTAAAGAGATAAAAGTTTTAAAAAATTGATTTTCAACTTAAGGTCTATCTAAAGAATCACGTACTTCCTAATAACCATGTCTCAAGAATTAACCTTGAGTAAAATACTGAAGCTTATTAAACTGGTGTTCTCTGCACGCCCTTTTAAAATTTGTTCTCTTTAGTTATACATAACAGTAGAGTCTATTTTGACATATTTCTACAAACATGGAGTGTATCTTATTCTAATTAGGATCCCAGCCTTGTGGTTGTACAAAATGAGGAGTTTCCCTGTGGTATATTTATATATGTACTTAGAAAACTTATGTCTTTCCTATTCCTATCCCCTCTCCCCCTCCCTTCATTCTCCTTTGTCTAATCTACTGAACTTCTTTCTTCCTCTCCCCATGTTATTGTGTGTTTTCTTCTAACTTCAAGGAAAAATTTCCATTTATATAAACTTCATGAATGGTCATAGTTTAAAAAATATTTGTCATAGGACCAAAAGAACACACTCTTTGCTCAATTTTACTTTTTTTCTTTTAAAAAATTTCTTTTCTCACATTGCGACTTTTCTCTGGCTGTTTGTCTATTTCTCTATAACTGTCATTACCTATAAAGAAGTGGCTATTTCTATCTTTATTCTAAGTATGCTATATAGCCAATCTTACTGGGTCCTCATTTTTGAGTTTAAAAAAAAACCTACTTTTTGAATTAACTTGCTCAGGGCTAAATTGCACTATTGTACTTTATCTTCATTGCTTAGACAACTTTTCCATACAAGTTTTACTGATAATTTATTATGCTATCTTTCTCTCTTCTACAAATATATGAAGAGGAAGAAAAAAGGAAAACACTAGAAAAGATGACCAGAGAAAAGCGAGGGGTCTTTAAAGGATGGAACGCAAGGAACATTCTCCTACTTTTACCTTAAGCTAATTATCACAAATAAAGACAGTATAGAAAATGGTTTAAAATATAGGTTAAAGCTAGATTGTGAAGGTTTGAATCCCAACCTCACTACTATCTATGTAATTTTGGTCAAGTTATTTAAAATAAAGGCCCATAATCTCTTATATTAAACAACTGGAACTAGATGTGTCATTAATCTGTTAAGAAAAACTAATATTAAAATTTTAGTTTATGTTAAAGAAAGCAAGGATATCAGTAGGGTGCTATTTTTAGTTAAGTAGAAACCATGAGGCTCCTTACCAACACAGCCTGTAGACTGCCACCTATGTCCATGGCTATCCCTGCTCTTGGAAATAAGTGTTTAAGGAGATGCAGTACCAATTTTAGAACACTAAGTGCATTATTGTCACAGTGCCAAATTATGCCAATTTGAAAAATAAATTAATAATGCTGGATAACCCATTACAAAATGATACCACTTAATTAACTGTAAAACTTCACAGCATTTATAAGTGGTTGTATAACTTACCAGGTAACATGAGACCCTCCTTAAAGCACATGCTGGTCAGGGAGAGAGCCTCTTTAGCCTCTGAAAGACTTACTGGGTATGTGGATTTAAAAAACAAAAAAACAACTACCTCGTTCTCTGAGTAGGTAAGAACAAAGAAGAAAATAATAAAAAAGTACATAACTGCTAGTGATTTTCTTTCATACTACTTAGTTGACCATTTGTATAATTACTATTATTTTTAGACTTCAAGTTTAAATATGGTTAGGATAACTCTAAGATTCAACTATATTTAAGTTATATGGAAAAAGCAAAATATAACAGCGAAGTCTTACAAATGCTTAAAAATTAAAAATCAGGCTAGTTCATGGAAAAAGAACATCAAGGACCAAATCATGCAACAAAATAAGAAATTGGATAGACTTTACGAGAAGCCTCTGTATCTCAACTTAAAAAGGAAAATAAAAATTGAAGGCAAAATACAATTGAATATCACAACCCTGATTGCTTCTTAAGTATGGGTTTTCTCTTCTATAACCTCTTGTGGAGGCTGCCTTCTACTTCCATGACCAACTCCAGTCCTCTTATTTGGCTCTCTGCAGAGCACAATGATAACTCACTCCTTCAGGAAGCATTTCACTGCATGAACTGTTTCAACTCTCTTTTAGTCTTTCTGCTTCCTTTCTGACACTTTTACCTCAGCCTGCTTTGCTGGTATATCTCTTTCTTATCCCCTAAAAATTATAAGAACATCCTAAATTCCATCATCAGTTGTCCCCTCCTTTTTTTTTTTTTGGCTCTCTAGTTACTCTGAGTAATTTCACTCACACACATCTATAGTTTTAACAACTACTCATACACAAGAGATGCTGACATTGATGTTACAGTCTTATTTCTTTCAATCCCAAATGCTTAAAATGTTCAACTGGTTGTCATAAAGATATTCTCAATCTCATCACGTTCAAAACTATTTCATCCCATTTCTTCCCTGGTGTCCAACTGGTTCCTCATTTACCATGATAAAGGAACCTGCTATTTACACAGTCTGCTAAACTCATCTCTTCTTCTCTACCCTAATTATATTGGTGTAACTATGACTGGTCACCTAATCCTAATCTTTCTCCTCTTTCAGTAAATTCCCATAACACTACAGAGTTACATTTCTAAAATAAATATTCTGGTCAGTTATGTGGAAATTCCCTTCTCCCTCATCCCAATTGCAAATTTACGTATCAGTGATAAAGTCATTTTTTAAAATAATTTCTGAAGAAAGATCTAATCATATAAAAGTGAAACAAAGATCTTATGGATTTGAAAATTATATTCTGTCATGAAAATATGGGAAGAAACCACTCCCTACAAGTAAGAGGATTGAAAGTAGTCTCTCCATTTGAAATAGGGAGCTCATTTGGCACCTCCTCTGAAAAAAAAAAGACAAAAAACAATACTTTAAAAATACTGTGACCACCGTCTGGAGTTGCCCGCCAGGGTCACAGGAAAAAACAGAGACAGCTCCAAAATCAGGAAGAAGGCTAAGCCAAACTGGCTAGGAAAAGGAGTCGGTAAAATCCTGGCAGGATGAGAGGTATGAACTACTAATGTAATACCTGGTTTTGAACTGGGGCTGGGAAGGAAATATCTGCCAAACTAGGAAAAGGAGAGTTAAGTGGGGAGAGGAGAACAAAACAACAAAAACAAATCTGTGTTCAAAATGATTTTGCAAAAATTGAAGTTTCAAAGCACATAAATAGCAGAGAATGAGAGAATTTTCAGGAAAAGACAAATAGTAGAGTAACATGGAAAAGACTGAAATTAGTATTAACCTGTTTTTTAAAAGTAAAGAAAAATGGCATCTATTAAAAAGTAGAAAGTAAATAAATTGAAATTGGCAGCTACAAATCAGGTTTATTTAGAAAAGAATATAAAAATAAATAAATTCTGAATCCTGGAAATAAATAAATGGTTTTGGGAACAAATATAAGGCAACATTGAGGAATTCACACAGAAGTCAGCATGGAGTAATATAGAGATAAAAAGATGTCGAGAAGGATAACATGAGGTGTTCCATCAGGTCAACAAAGTCATGATGGAAAATGCCTAATAAAAGCTGCCACGGCAGTGGCTCAGTTGAGACCATCTGTCAGAATAAAGAAATTCTTCACACGTGAGCTCTCTGTAGATAAAAATGACCCTTACATAAGGGAAGAGATATATAAAGACTAAGACCAACGTTTCCAATGAACAAATGACCTGTTATCCCAGTTTAATGAATTTTGTCCACCCAGGTGAACAAAATTTTCTAGCAGATGGAAACCAACTTTTTGCCAAGGATGAGAAGGGGCTCAAAGAAACTCTGATACAGGACAAGTCTCCTTCAACTGAAAGCATGGAGTGGTGATGGGTAGCTTGTGGCTAAAAATATACCTGTGTAGGCACAGAGGACAAGAACAGAAAAGGATTTTGATTATATGGTCACTTTCATCAGAGAAATAGTCAAGAGTTTAATTATTCTGACAGGCCATGGAACAGGAACACAAGCTTTCCAAATTCTTCCATTACTTCTTGCAAAAATAACCACATGAAGGTACAGCAAAAATCTGGTATCTGTAAGAGATTACCAGGAGTCTTCATGCAATTCTACCTCAAGAGAAAAGAAAAAAAAAAAAAAATCCATCGGCAATCTGGCAACATATCTCAAAATACTCTGGAGAAAAAAATTCCCAACTGAAGGACCAACTCATGTGATAGTTCTATCCACACATGGAAGCATAGTTGACCAAGTATGGATCAGTGCCTTCTGTACTTGAATGTATACCTGAGGACCTTGGAAAATACAAATTCTGATTCAGTAGATCTGGGATGGGGCCTGGCATTCTTTATTTCTAACAATCTTCCAAGAGATACCAACACTACTAGTCTGGAGACAAAAATTGGTACAGCTAGAATATGTAGAGCATGATGACACACAGGCAGCATAATCCCAAAAAAAGTACAGGGAACTTAGGAGAATTTAGATGTGCCACCATAAGCAGCCGAACTCCAAAGAGCCTATAGGCTTACCGTTAGCGAACAAAGGATAAATGAAAGTACTTTAAAGAAAAAGAAAAAATGACACTGCAACATAACTGTGTGCCAGCAGAAAAAAAGGAAAAGAGCCATAATTAATTTCCTGAGAAAAAGCAGGGCAGTAAGGCTATAGTGTGCAGAATAACCACCCACCCTGACATTCCATTATGGCACTTGTGAATCTACAAGTATCCAGGAACAGGACCAGAATCTCGATTACATAACACTCAAGGGGACCCTGAAAGTCAATAAGCTCAGACACAAACACTGAGTTCCCAATTAGATTTCCTATTCAAAGGAAAAGACAAGGAAAGAGAATCAGAGGCTTGGAGGAAAAAGACCTGATAGGAAAACAAAATCTGACTTCTAATAAATAAAAATAATTTGAGGAAAAAATACTTTAAAAATAAAAACAGTATCTTTAGAGAGATTCAAAATTTTGTACCCATAAAACAATAAGTTGTAGAATTAAATACAACTTTCGAAGTAAACACACTAGCAAACAAAAAAATGTGAACCAACAGAAGAGTTAAAAAATACAAAGCAATCTTCCAAAACTTACAGAAAAAAAGATGAAAAATCTGAAAAAATAAGAGATTGTAATTAATAGTAAGGACTTCTATTTAAAAAACAGAGAAAAAAGAGTGATAATGAGTGGAAGTATGTAACTCAGGGCTAAGAAGAAACGAGTCTGCAGATTAAAAAAAAAATCCATGTTAAGTGCACAACATAATAAATAATGAATGATAAAATAATGAATAATAAAAGATCCTTGTAAAATTTAAGAACAAAAATGAAAAGACCCTAAGAATTTTCAGATAGAAGAAAGATATATTATCTAGAAAGGAAGAACTGACATGTACTAATCCTCCCATCAGCAACAATGGATGGTTCAAGATACTGTACTATGTCTTCAAAATTCTACAGAAAAATCGAAGTCTACGAAACTATAAATGAAGTGCAAAATATTTATCCCCAGACACAAAAATTTGCCTCCTCTGTCCCATTTTTGTGAAAGTATTTAAAAATGAACCTCAGAAAAATGAGAATAAACACTAAGAAAGAGGAAGACTTGGGATACAAGAAATACTGCAATCAACCAGTGCCTCAATGAAAAGAAACCTCAGGATGAGAGTTATGCAGAAGGCCTAAAATGCAATCAATTCAAGAAATAAGTGGGTTCTAAGATGAATGACTTCAAAAAGATGGACTGGAATAGATTACAAACTACCACAGAATGACTTAAAAAAGATTTTATTGCTGGCTAGAAAATGTCTTCACTTCATAAAAGAAAGAAAAAAAAAACTTTTGAAAACTTCAGATAAAGCAAAAATCTACATAAGGTAGTCTTGGTAGAAAGCAAAGAAAAATATGATAAATTTTCAGCAACTGATAATAAGAAAGGAGGTTTTATTTAATCAGAAAAGTAGTAGGAATATTCTCATTTATATGGCATAAAAGATAAGATTCTGGTTCCTTAGTAGTAAGGAAATATAATCGTGGTAAATTGGGCTTCAGGATGAAGACTATTTATAGTCATAATAATTAGAATCCATATAAGCTTTTAACCTTTGGAATCAATCTTCATTTGAAAGATGAAAGACTTAAAAAATGGTTACACAGCTGGGGATGTAGCTCAGAGGTAAAATGCTTACCTAGCATACCCAGCACTGCAAAAAAGAAAAAAAAAGTTACATATGAAGTTATGCTATTAAGCTTAATTATAAAAAACAAGACTAAGAGAAGAAAAAGTAAGTAAGGGAGGAGGCGTATCATCCAGCAGTACAGTCAAAAAGCACTGTCTAAAAGGAGGTCTTGCTGAGCACAATGGTGCATGCCTGTAATCCCAGCAGCTTGGGAAGCTGAGGCAGGAGGATCGTAAGTTCAAAGTCAGCCTCAACAACAGAGAGGTTCTAAGCAACTCAGTGATACCCTGTCTCTAAATAAAATACAAAAATAGGGCTGGGGATGTGGTTTAGTGGTTGAGTGCCTCTGAGTTCAATCCCCAGTACCAAAAATGTAAAATAAAATAAAAGGAAGTCTTGAGTATATATGCAGCATGCGAAAAGGAAAGGAAGGATAAGCAAACTCAACTCTTTCTTTCATAGTGTAAACAGAAGGTAAGAGTCTAAATTTAAAATTTTTTTTAAATCAATGTAAGTAACAAGATAAAAGAAAAACAGAGCTAGGAAAGGTTAGCACTGAATGTATTTTCTTTGCCTTATTTATATATTTGATAAAAATGTTCAAAGAAAAACTTCTCACTATCCCAACTCTCCAAAAGGGAAATACTTTAATAATTTCATTGGTAAAGTGGAATTATTAAAAAATTAGTAAAATTATTATATACCTGAGATTCTTCAGAGTGGTACTGAAAAGATTCCATGTTGCTCATAACAGCAGTGCCCAGAACTGACATGAGAGCCATCTTGTGGTCTGATACTCTAGTTTTCTGCCAAATAACTGCCTACAAACAAAATGACATAAACTTTTAAAACAATTTAGAGTTATTAAACTCAAGACCTTACCATATTTATTTCTATACTTAACATTCATCCTCATCTTGTATTTTCAACACCATCGAGAAATGATTCAGGAACTTTAACGTCTGATGAAAAAACTCTGGTTCTGAATTTTAGAATCTATGTATGTTGGAGTGTACAATGAACTCAACTTCTCTTAAGCTCAGTTTTCTCCTTCCTATAAGACGGATACTTCTGTCTCAGGGCTGTTAGAAAATTAAAGTATATAACACAGGAAAGCACTCATGCCAAAGCCTGGTGTAAAACAGTTTCATAAAATATTAATTCTCTCCCTTCTCTTTCTTAACTTTCAGAATATATACTTCAATGTATATTTCAAATTACAGTGTTGGCCAGGTGTGGTGGCACACACCTGCAATCGCAGTAACACCAGAGGCTAAAGCAAGAGGATCACAAGTTCGAGGCCAGTCTCAGCAACTTAGCAAGACCATCAGCAACTAAGCAAGTCCCTGTCCCAAAATAAAAGCAGGACTGGGGATGTTGCTCAGTGAAATGCCCCTGGATTCAATCACCAATACCAACAACAACAACAAAAAGTTAAAAGTGTTACTCCAAGCAAGATACTACTATTTTATTGCAGATGGACAACTATGCTACAGGACTTCTATAGTCAAAAAGGTATAAAAGTTTTGAGGTGAGGTAGAACATCATGGAACGGTGGAACAGTGGAACAGTAGAGCAGAGGAAAACTGCTCAGTTTATGGCAGCCAGGAAACAGTGAGGAAGGGGCCAGGGACAAGATACAGTCCAGTGACCTATTTCCTCTAATCAGATCCCATCTGCCTAGCTACAACCACCTCCTACTGGCCTATTCAATTAATAGTCCATCAAATTAATTAATCCATTCACTAGGTTACAGCCCTCATGATGCAATCACTTCCCAAAAGTTCCACCTCTGGACATTGTTGCATTGGTACTCAAGTTTTCAACAAATGAGCTTTTATGTGACATTTTAGAACCAAACCATAACAGGTGCCCTGAGAATTGTGGGTACTTTCTGCTACACTAGCTGTGATGTCACTGCTTTTTCTTCCTATCCTAAAAGTAGGGTGGAATGCAAGTCAGTGAAAGTGACATTTACAACACTTTCCTTCTAGTTGTTTTGGTTTATCTTATTTTCAGGTAAATCACTTGCAAACAATGGGATTTTACAAATATTAATACTGTAGTCAAGAATCACTGGGCTGGATAATAGAACCAGCACAGTCATAAGAAGGAGAGAAGACAGACTAAAGGATGTGAAGTAGACTTTACGAGACTGTGATGACTGCATGTGCAGAGAAAGAAAATGAGAATCACATACAACTCCAAGGTAATGGCAGTATCATCACTCTCCAAGATAGGAAACTTATATTCCCATACACTGGAAAATGAAACAATATTTGCAATTTTTTAGACACATATGACCTATACAAATTAAACCAAGAGAATATAACAAACCTAAACACACCAATAATCAGCAATGATATTAAGCAGTAATAAAAAAAACTTCCAATGAAGAAAAGCCCAGGACTAGACCATTTCTTAGATTAACTCTATGAGACACAAAGAACTAAAGCCAATCCTCCTCAAATTATTTTGTGAAAGAGAAAGGGAGAGGGGATACACTAAAGCCATTATCACCTGACACCAAAACCACATAAGGACACATAATGAAAGAAAACTATAGACTAATATCCCTGATGAACACAGATGCAAAACTCCTTAACAAAATATTAGCTATCCACAGTCAAAAATACACTGATAAGACTGTACAGACCAGGTGTGGTACTGCACACCTAAAATCCCAGTGCCAGGTTAAGGCAGGAGGATCACAAGTTTGAAGGCAGTCTCAACAACTTAACAAACAAGACCCTGTCTCAAAAAATAACAGGGATTGGGATATATAGCTTGGTGGTCATAGTGCCACTGGGTTCAATTCCCACAAGGGTGGAGGGGTGTGGCTGGCTGCACATCATGATCAAGTTGGTTTCACTCCAGGATATACGGCTGGTTCAACATATGCAAACCAATAAATATCATTAATCTTATAAACAGAATTAAGAACAAAATTCACATGATCATCTCAACAGATGTAGGAAAAGTCTGACAAAATTCAGCACCTATTCATGTCATAAACACTGCAGAAACAAGGGATACAAGGAGTTTACCCCAATGTCATGAATGCTGGACGTGAGAAATCCAAAGATAACATCATACGGAACAGTTCTACTAAAAGCAGAAACGAGTCTATGATGTCCACTCTCACCACTCATTCAATACATGTTTTGAAATTTCAGTCACAGCAATTAAGCAGGAGAAGAAAATTAAAGGAATACAAATAGAAGTCAAGTTATTTGTTTGCCAATGATATAATTATACCTATACTTAGAAGATCCCCAAAACTCCACTAGATTTCTAGAGCTGAAAAACAAATTCAGTGAAGTAGAATGATAAAAGAACCAACATTCAAAAATAATAACTTTTTTATACACCAATACTGAACCTGATGAAAAAGAAATTAGGAAAACACTTCCATTCATAATAGCCTTAACTCCCTGCCCCTCCAAAGAAAAACCCACAAACCCAAAAACCTCAGAATAAATCTAAATAAGAAGGTGAAAGACATTAGAAGATGGAAAGACCTCCCATGTTCTTGGATTGGCAGATTCAATAGTTAAAATGGCCATACTACCAAAAGTGAAATACAGATTCAATGCAATCTCCGTGAAAATATGAATGATAGTCTTCACAAAACTAAAAAGTCGTAAATTTCATATGGAAGAAATAAAAACCCAGAAAAGTCAAAGCAATTTTGAACAATAAAAACAAGAATCAAGGTATCACAATAACAATCTCCAATTATATTACAGAGCTATAGTAATAAAAGCAGCATGATGTTTGCATATAAACAGACGTGAAAACCAACTAGAACAGAAGACAGAGACAAATTCGCATAAATGTAGCCATCTCATATCCTTGACAAAGATGCCAAAAAAATACAATGGAGAAAACAGTTTTTTTAACAAATGATACTGGGAAAACTGGATATCCACATGTGGAAGAATGAAACTAGATCTCTACTAACACCCTGAACAAAAGTTAATTCAAACTGGATCAAAGACCTAGGCATTAGACCAGAAACACTGCTAGAAGAAAACACAGGGTCAACACTCTGAGATATAGGTGCAGACACTGACTTCCTAAGACCCCTGAAGCTCAATAAACAAAGAAGCAAAAAGTGGGATAGAATCAAATTAAAAAGCTTCTGACCGCAAGGGAAACAAGAACATGCAGAAAGAGCTTACAGAATGGGAGAAAATCTTTGCCAGCTACTCTTCTAACAGAGGATTAATATCGAGATTATACAAAGAACTAAAAAAACTTCACACACACACACACACACACACACACACACACACACCTCAATCCAATCAATAAATGGGAAGTGAATTAAACAAACATTTCTCAAAAGAAGAAATGCAAATGATCAGCAAATGTTCAACATTTTTAGTGGACTGTCAGTTAGAAAGGCAATTATCAAGAACAAATAATAATGAATGTTGGTGAGGACATGGGGAGAAAGGAATGCTTATGCATTGTTAGTTTGACTATGAATTAGTACAACCAATATGGAAGGAATTGTGGAGGTTCCTCAAAAGATTAAGAATGGAACCAACACATGACCCAGCTATCCTCTCCTTGATATTTATCCAAAAGAACTGAGATCAGCATACTATAGTAATACAAGCATTCCCATTCAATTCACAATTGTCAAGTTATGGAACCAGCCTAGGTGTCCACCAACAAATGAATGCTTAATGAAAATGTGGAGAACATATACACAAGGGAATTATATTCAGCCATAATAAAGAATAATACGTCATTTACTGGTAAATGGGTGGAACTGGAGATGATCATACTAAGTGAAATAAGTCAGACTGGGAAAGTCAAGGATTAGAAGTTTTCTGTCATACGAAGACATAAAAACAAAATCTATAAAAAGGGGGGGATCTTGCCGGGCATGGTGGCGCATGCCTGTAATCCAAGCGACTCAGGAGGCTGAGTTAGGAGGATCTCGAGCTCAAAGCCAGCCTCAGCAACTTAGCGAGGCCCTAAGCAACTCAGTGAGACCCTGTCTCTAAATAAAATACAAAATAGGGCTGGGGATGTGGCTCAGTGGCCGAGTGTCCCTGAGTTCAATCCCTGGTTCCAAAAAAAAAAAAGGGGGAGTGATCTTACAAAAACAGGAGGGAGAATAATAGAGAATAGAAAGGGCATCAAGGGAAAGGGAGGAGAGGTGGGAATGAGAAGAAACATGTGCATGTATGCATATACTACCATGATCTTATGGATACCTGTAATGTACCAATTAAATAATAAATAGAAGGAAGAGTAGAGAAAGGGGTGAAGGAAGGAGGAGAGAAGGGAAAGGGGATGTACTGGAGAATAAACTGTCACAATAAACCCCAATATTATATAGGATTATAATGAACTAATAAAAACCATAATAAAAATGTAAAAAGAAAGCAAACAAACAAGAAGAAGAGTACTGGTTGCCATACCTTTGTACCTGCTAATAATTATAGACTTTGTTCATTACTTTACATTAGAAAGTCCACGGCAATAATTTTTCTTTCTTTCTTTTAATGTAAGTTTAATTTATTTACTACACAATTTATATATCTTAAACTTACAAATCAATGGTTTTTAGTATATTTATAGTTGTGTAACCATCACAATTTAATTTTACAACATTTTAATCACTACAGAGAAATCTCTTGTCTATTAGCAGTGACTCCTTATCCATCACCCTACCATCACTAATCTACTTTGTAAATTTGCCCCCTTTTGGCATTTCATGTAAATGGAATCATACAATATGTAGTCTTTTCTTAGCACTTTGCATAATGTTTTCAAGGTTTATTCATATTATGTCATCGCTCTACTCCTTTTATTTTATTTATTTATTTATTTATTTATTTATTTATTTATTTATTTATTTTGGTACTGGGGATTGAACCCAGGGGCACTCAACCACTGAGCCACATCCCCAGCCCTATTTTGTATTTTATTTAGAGACAGGGTCTCACTGAGTTGCTTAGGGCCTCGCTAAGTTGCTGAGGCTGGCTTTGAACTTGTGATCCTCCTGCCTCAGCCTCCCAGGTGCTGGGATTACAGGCATGCGCCACCATGCCCGGCCATGTACCACCATGCCCGGCCATGCACCACCATGCCCGGCCTGCTCCACTCCTTTTAAATGGCTGAATAATAATATTCCATACGCAGATATATATTTGAATGATACTTCAATCAACAGGTATTTGGGTTGTTTCTACTTCTGAGCTACCACAATTAATACTGCTAAAAATATTCTTGTGTGAGTTCTTATGTGGACATAGTTTTCATTTCCGATATACCTACAAGTAGAACTGAGGAGCCACAAGGTAATCATGTTTAATTTTTTGAGGAACTTCCACTGTAATCACTGTGCGTACAGTTACTTACACCTCTAAAAAGACAAAGAAGTACTAGCTTCTGCTATTGTGGCTACTGTTTAAGCCACCAGCTGGTAACTTAAGGGACAATATTCAAAATAACTGTTAGTCAATAAGGTTCTGAATAATCTCCAATTATATGGAAATTAAATATCCAAAAATTCTTCATAATAAGGAATTCTTGCATGATAAAAACTTGTTCACAAAAATTAGAAATCTTTAAAGATATGTCAGCACTGATATTGACCACACATACATTTCTCTTTTTTTCTTTTTGAGTACTATGGATTAAACCTAGGGTCTTAAATATGCTAGGCAAGCACTCTACATAATGCACACCCCCAAATGGCATATATATTTAAAATAGCCAAGAAAATGTTTTGAAGCACAAATGTTTTACAATTCCAGCTTTAAATTAAGTATAAAATCTACAGTATTACTAATATAACATTATATTATTTAGTTTATATTAGAGAAAAAAAACATTAGTTACTGATTAATTCATGTCTGCTAATTCACTGCATGACTTGCTGAACAGTTAGTATACAGAACTAAAAAAAGATCACTTCAGGAAACAAGTTCTAGGAATGGTGTGAAATAGAACAAGAAATGTGATTTTAGAAATATTTTTTAAGTGAACACTGCTAATAGCTTGGAAGCATTATTTCACACTAGGAAATTATTGCATCAGATCAAGGAGGTTAATTTAGGAACATTTTCCAAACTAGTTATACTTGCACTAGCAAGAAATGATAAAAAGATCTGTTGACAAGTAAAATCTTCACTATTACTTAGGTATTGCTCAGTTTCAAAACAGGATCCATTATTACAAAGCTAAACAATTACATGTAGCAAATATTAAGAATCCAGAAGAAATTAGATTTTTAATTAAATTTCTACAGAAAACACAGTTTTTAGTTTGCTTTCTCTACCATCTTATAAATTTTACATTATTTTCAAAAACAGATTAACCTTTCACTTCCTGAAGTTTTTGTGTATCTTGCTCTCAGGCTAAAAGCTTAACCTGCTAAAAATACACACAACCCTCCATATGTTTTCTATCTAGGTCACACAAAGTTGGAGCATCTGGATGTGCCAAGTAAGAATATGACTCTGGTCAGTATGATGACAGTGCAAAAATGCCTCAATCAAAAATATATTATTACATGCACACCATTTTAGGTTTGATTAAACTTAGCCAAATAAGTTTGTCCCTGTTCCTACTTCCTTGACAAACACTATTTGAAGAAAATGAAGTTAGATGATATTAATCAGTATTTAATTAGTAAATCTCAATTGTGAAAGCGCTGTTACACACAGAGAAAAGCATGTTACATATAGATAATGCTTTTGATACAGATGATACCCCTTAGAGTATGAAATAAATGAGCATATGCTATTGACTTAAAGTACAACTGCCATAGTTTCAAAGTCTCCTCCAAAACTCACGTTTAAATTTCACTGCTATTCTAAGAGAGGCAGAACCTTTAGAACTGATTATTAGGTCAAGGAGCACTACTCTCATGTTTGGATTGATGTGTACCAACTGAGTGCATTAGTTATCTCAGATTAACACCTGTTAGAAAGGAGGAGTTCAGGGCTGGGGTTGTGGCTCAGTGGTAGAGCACTTGCCTAGCATGTGTGAGGCACTGGGTTTGATTCTCAGTACCACAGATAAATAAATGAAAAAAATAAAGGTCTATTAACATCTAAAAAATATACATGTTTTAAAAAAGGAGGTGTTCAGTTTAATTTTCTCTGTTTCTCATACTCACTTGCCATATTATGAGGCAGTAAGAAGGCACTTACCAGGTTCAACCTCCTCCATTGCTGGCTTCCCAGTCTCCAGAAGCATGAGCCAAATAACCTATTGTCTATAATTTATACAGCAGAAAATGGACTAAGACAGCATCTAAATTTTCCTTGAAAATTACAAGCACAAATGTACTAAGCTCACATTTGAATTTCTTAAAAGCCAGAATTCTTACCTATTTTCAAGGTCTTAACAAATTAGTATCACTGGATCTGTATCTATTGCTATTGACTCCTGGATATATTTGTAATATCTGGTTCAGAAAAGGGCAGGGCACAAATACAGCATTAGCAGCTTATCACTAAGAAATTGCTAAATGGTTTGAATTCAATATAAAATTATGGATTATTCCATCACAATAGCAATATTATTATTAAAAGAATAAAACTTTTTTGTACAAACATAATAAACAATATGATTTGATTATTGCTTTCACATATTTTAATTTCATTATATATATGTGTTTTGGGGGGGAATAGAACATGCACTTTTCCTCAAAGCTACAAAAAAATTGGTGACAGACATTTTACTTATGGAAGGGGAACTAAAGAAGCTATTAGGCAAATGAGACAAAGATGGGAGAAATATTTTCATTCTGTTTTCATAATTTTTGTAAAAGTGTAATTTAAAAATTAAATAAAAATTCAGAAGCATAATTTTTACATAACTATCAAAGGTAGATTATAGAGATTCATTACTTTGCAGTTTTTTAAAACAAAAAAGATTATTTTCAATTGGTAATCAAATCATGTCTTATCTACATCAGAGATGCTTTTCTTGTCTAAACCTTTTTCTCCATTCCCTGTACAACTGCCCAGACTATTGAATCAGCTTCCACAGTCTTACTTAGGATTAAACATATTTGATCCATCCTCCAATGCCATGGGAATTCTTATTCTGTTAGTCTCCTAATGAACTCCTCATTTGGTTCCTTCTTGGCCACATTACAGGTAGTTCACATTCCCATGTAAGGTATATCAGATTCTTCAGAATCTAGACCCAAGTGACCTTTCTACTCTTATCTTCTCTTTTCTTGCAACAGCTTTTTCTGACGTCTAATGACTCCCTGCCATTCTAATGCTGTTTCCCCTGCTTTGAATACCTTTGACCACTTGGTGTTTTTCTCAAGAATTATTTCTAAGGCTAACTCTTCTAATAATCTTTTTTTAAAAAAATTTTTAGTTGTAGATGGACATATCTTTATTTTGTTTATTTTTATGTGGTGCTGAGGATTTATGTAGTGCTAAGGATCACACATGCTAGGCAAAGTTCTACTACTGAGCCACAATCCTAGTCCATAACCTTTTTAATCTAATCAGATTTTAATAAAGTTGACAACATCAGAAACAGTAGCAATGCACATTTACTGGACAATTTTATGGTAGACCCTGGGCTAAGAATGCTTTATTTTATTTTGAAAACTTCTGCCATATTGATACCATTATTACATTTTAAAGATAGAAACACTGAAGCCTAGACAGGTAATATAAGCCAATTAGTAATAACATGAAGGTCAGAATTAGAAATCATGTTTGTCTAATGCTTGATTTTCTTAATAGTTAAATAAATCCTTCCTGAGGATAAAGGAAGACTGTGGTTGTCTCTGGAAGTCCTATGGTTAATATACTTTTCCAATCAAGATTAAAAATATTGAAGACATGAAGCATTTCTAATTATAGCAGATAAAGGAAAAAATATTAGAAATAATTTTCATCCTATAAGAGAATGCTGTCACAGAGTCCTACATGTAAGCAATTTTCTGGGGGGGGAGAATATTCAGATTTTTAAAAATATCATATCATTATAATCACTCGGAACTTATAAGCAAAGTCTAATGTCACATAAACATGTATAAAATATTTAATAATCCAACTGAAATAAATTTGCTTCTTATATTAGCTAACAATATTCAGATGAAAGAAAGCAAATTGTTTTTATATTGGTTAGCTCAGCTTTAAATTAAACCTAGGTCATTTCAAATATAAGAAAAAAATCCTCAAAACTAGCCAATGAGAAGTAAATTCAACAATAAACTAAACTAAATAAACTAAATTTAAGAGGAAGAAGAAGAAGCTAGTGTGTTTTTAGACCTTGGAATGAAAATATCCTTTCCCTGTTTTCAAAAATAAAGCTGAAAGAAAAAGAGGATTGAACTTAACATTGAAGTAATAATACTGAGGAGTTGCTCATAAGGATATTATGTGTTTTGCAGTTCTCATTTAAAATACATAAAATGTTGTAAGACTAAGAGACTACTAAAATAAAGAATGCAAATAATGTAATAACTGGCTTTCCAAAGTTGACTGCCTACAGTTTCAAACAGCCTTAAGGTTAGTAAGTATATGTTACCACCACCTACACTAGACAGAATCTGAAGTCCTTTCTCTGCTTCCACATTATCTGTACTTCAGAAAATCCTTTAGGTCCGTCTTTCTGATCAAGTCTTTATCTTGGAACCCTAAGGCAATTGCTAATTCCTTCCTTATTCACATAAAAGAATACCTGCAAATCGAACTGCTACTGCTTTATAAGAAAATGATTTCAAAAGCCTTTATTTTTTATTCTCATTGAATAATGCACTTTACATTTCGTTCTTCATGAGAATTTTCTTCTCTGTACTTGCCCTTAACTCTCCATAACTCATTATAAACCATCTCTTCTGCAATGAAACTCCAACTACATGGCTCTCCTTCAGAATGAGACCAAACCCACAAACTCTGAGCTTCCAAAATTCCCATCAGCTGTTTTTTTCTTACCTTATCCTCCTCATAAGTCTTATTTTGCTCAGGCAAATGTGCCAACAATTTGGTTCTTATCCTCGCAATTCTGGACTTTTTTTTTTTCAAACAAATCTACAAAGGCTAACAAATAATATCTAGTCTATAGTTTATCCGCTTTTCTCTCTAAACAAACTGGTTAACAAAATTCCCTACTGATGGATAACAATTTCACTTTTTAAAAAAGTTTCTAGAAACTTCTCTTTGGAGATCAAAATTGTGTTAAGCTTCTTTTTGGAATAAGATCAAAACTATGTCAGGGTAATTCATGAAGGTAACTACATGTTAAAGGAGAAAGATGCACTCACTTGAAGATTTAAAACAGGATATAGTACTGATCATTTTCCTAAGCATATAAGTTAAATAAATCAGACATTTTAAAGCCTTTTATGTTCTTTGCTTTCCATATGCAGTCAACCAGTCTCATTGATTCTCCCCTTTAATAGCTATCAGACACTTTGTGCTTTCCATGCCCAGTGTAAATACATCCTGATTCAGGTCCTTAAGGCCTAAAATAGTGCACCAGCTTCTTAAATAGTACTCCTATTTACAGTTTCTCATAACTCCTTCCTGAAGACTAGTGCCAAACTCATTGTCAGATTTAACATCTTGATCAGGATAATTCTCTGCTTCAAAAGGTTTTAATGATTCCCAATGATCTATTTTTTAAAGTTCAGGAAAGATTCAAAATGATGGGTTAGAGGCACACCACTCACTTGCCTGCTTCTCCAAAAGACAGAATCAAAAACCAAGAGAGCAGCTGTGTACGGAGGTGTGTGACACTGGGAGAATGCAGCCAGTTGGAGACTTGAAAAAGGCCAGAGACATTGGATAGTGGAACTGAGGATGAAACCAAGCTCCCCAGTACCAAAGACATAGCAGCACAGGAGAAGACAGTAAGCACAACCAGCACAAAAATCAGCCCCGTGCAGAAGTACAGTCTAAACAAATGACAGACCTGGGATACCCAGAGCAAACTGATAAATAAGTTCTCTGCACTTCCCAGAATATCCGCATAGTGTTATTAACAGGGGGCCAGCTTGAGGTCTTGTATGAATTTGCTGCTCTGGGAGACAAAGGCCCCTGCATTTTCTATTCTGTGGTCCCCACAGCAATATCATTACATTTGCTCAGGAGATAACTGCTGTGAAAGTCAGTTTGGACCCAGGGAGGAGCCCCTAATACATATCCTCTGAGAATTGTATGCAGTGGGATAAAATGGACTATGATGCATAACTGAATGGAATAGAGAACACTTTCCCTTTAAAACCGATGGTTCAGAACTTTAAGAATAGGTGGAAATATCACATGAGATTGCATGTGGGTGCTAAGTCTTAAGATTACCAGAGTTGTGGGCAGTGGATTGCACAAGGCCAGGGCCACCCTTTCCCCAAGCACAGTTTCAAGTCCACACTCTTTCCCTGCTCTTGGAGTAAATGGGTCAAACAACTCTGGAGCACATCTTTGCCTGGGGAACTCTGAGGTATTCCTGGCTCTGGCCATAAACCACTCCCTTTCATTGACTGGAGAGCACAGAAAAGAAAAAAAGCAGGTGAACAACCCCCAGTCTTTGGTTTTGTCAGGGGCACAAAGCTGAAGAAAGACATGGAAAAAAGATGTAATCAACATAGGTTTTGATCATTCATTCTTGCCTGCAGAGAATATCTTTGTAGCCAGGAAATTTTTGTTTTTTATGTTTTTTGTTTGTATGATTTTTTTTTAACTTTTCTCTTTCTCCCCTTTTTTTTTTTTAATCTTTCAATATTTAACTTTTTTCCTTTTCTTTCTACCTTTTTACCTGTCTCCTGAATTCCTTTTTTTTTCTTTTTCTTCCTTTATAAAATTAATTTTATTTTTATTATTTTTTAACTTTTTAGTTTATATTAGTTTGCCCCTTTGTTTTCTGTTGTGATGGTAGTGGTTGTTTTAGTACATTACTTATTTCTTTGTCTGCTTTGTTTGCTGTTGTTATTCATTTTCTTCATTCTATGCAGGAGTGGATCCTCAACCCTGAATAGAGGGTACTGGTGGGTGCTCTACCCATGAATTACACTTACCAACCCAGATAAGAGAAACTGCACTGTAGTCCAGCCATGACCTAGACCCACTTAAGCCTTGGCAGATACTTCAACTTAAAGAAAAAAAGAGATAAAAGCCTTCAGTCATCAACCTAGAGCCAAGCAGCTTCAGCTAGGGGAGGCCTGAATTTCTAATTTTGAATACACCCAAAACAACAATGGAGAAAAAACCACAACAGCTATGGACGCTGTATCTACAAGGGACCTCAGCATAGGACAGCCCCATGTCCCATCAGACTACACACTGCTGACAAAAATGGAAGAATAACCACAGAGGATGTCAAATATTTTGCTGTCCAAAGAACACCTGCCTAAACTTCCAGTGGCAATCCAGCTCTTGCGAGACCTACAGAGAAAGCAGGTCCCTCAGGCTCTGATACAACATGCACTATGTTAAAACCCTCTAATCACAGCTAACAAAGTCACAGGAAAACTACATTATGAAGGTCATTTGGAATTAAACTCAATATTACACAACCTGATATCCCAGTACACATAGTCAAGAGAAGGCTGCTTACTAAGAAGGTCCCCATGTGAAAGTGGAAGAGACATCCATCCCAACGCGCACATAAATCTGGACATAGATACTCAAGAAGTATGAAAACAACAAGGCAATCTGACACCTCCTAAAGTTCATAACTCTCTAGTAAATGTTTCTAAAAGACATTAATGAGGATGAAATTTTGCACAAAGAATTCAAAAGAATGACTTTTAAAACGATCAACAAATTCCAAGAGGATACAAATAAACTGCTTAACAAATTAAAGAACATAATGCACAATAGGAATGAGCAGTTCAATGAAGAATGTCTAAAAAGAAACTAACAGAAATCTTGGAAAAGTTCAATGAGTCAGATTTAAAACCGAGTTGAAAGCATCACCAACAGACCAGTAGATGAAGGGGAAGAAAGAGTATCAGGGCTTAAAGACAAGGTTGAGGACAGTAATAAAGAAGCAAAACAAAACAAAACAAAGAATGAACAGCATACACAAGATCTCTAGGACATCATTAAAAGATTAAACATATACACAATTGGAATAGAGGAGGGAAAAGGAGCTACAGGCTAAAGGCACAGAAGACCTATTTAGTGAAATAATAGCAGAAATTTTTTCAAATCTTAGGAAAGACATGGATAGCCAGACACAGGATAAATTCAGAACCCCAAATAGACATAACCAAAAAGGAATCTCTTCATGACGTATTACAGTTAGACAGCCAAAATTATACAACAAAGAAAGACCATTAAAAGCTGCAAGAGAGAACGGCTAAGTCACACTGAAAGGCAAACCCATGAAAAATAACAAGATTTTCAGTTCCTGGAGAGTACTGAATGATGTACTTCAAGTCCTGAAAGAAAATAACTATCAACCTAGATTACTATACCCAGCAGAGTTTATCCTTTAGAATGGAAGAAGAAATAAAGACCTTCTATGATAAGCACAAACTAAAAGAATTCACTAAATTGCCATTACAGAAATTACTTAAGGGAATCCTATACTCAGAAAAGGAAGAAAGATAAAATCATAAGACCACAGTAAAGAATAAATCTCACTAGAAAAGTAGAAAAAAAATTAGAATGAGAAAAGATTCAAATATTAATATAGCAACCCATCAAAACTCTAACATAGGAAGAAATGAAAATAGAATATTCAAAGCAACTAGAAGAAAAACTAGAAAATGACAAACAAGTACATACCTTTCAGTAATAAACTTGATTTAAGACTGTAAATGGTCTTAAATCTCTAATTAAAATACCCAGATGGACAGACTGGGTTAAAAAAATGAGACCCCAAACTTCACTGCATGCTAGAAACTTACCTCACATACAAAAAGTGAAAGGTTAGAAATCCCAAAGCAAGCAGGAGTACCTATACTTATGTTTGACAAAACAGACTAAGTTAAAAAAGAAAGTCACTATACATTTTGATCAAGGAAAGATAAAATGATTATAAATATATATGCCCCAAATGTCAAAGCACCTAAGTTTATACAACAAACACTATTGGATATAAAAGGAGAGAGAGGTTGGGGTTGTGGCTCAGTGATAGAGTACTTGCCTAGCATGCCTGAGGCACTGGGTTGGATTCTCAGCACCACATATAAATAAATTAATTAAATAAAGGTCCATTGACAACTAAGAAAAAAAATTTTTTTTGGTACCAGGGATTAAACTCAGGGGCACTGGACCACTGAGCCACATCCACAGCCCTAATTTTGTATTTTATTTAGAGACAGGGTCTCACTGAGTTGCTTAGTGCCTCACCATTGCTGAGGCTGGCTTTGAACTTGAGATCCTCCTGTGTCAGCCACCTAATCCACTGGGATTTTGGGTGTGTGCCACCACACCCAGCTAAAAAAAAAAATATTTAGAAACGAAAAAAGGAGAGCGATTCCACACAACAATTAGTGGGTGACTTCAATATGCCTCTCTCACCGATAGACAGAGAGGCCAAAAAATAAATTCAGAACAACAAAAATATCAGACAAATTACACAATACATCAAATGGATTTCACACATACCTACGTAATATTCCATGGAGCTATTGTAGAATATAATTCTTTTCATCAACACATGAAACTTTTCCAAAGCAGATCATATTTTAGGCCACAAAGCAAGTCTTACAAATTTTAAAAACACTAAAATAATTTCTTACATCTTATCAGATCAAACTGTAATGAAAAGAGAAATCAATGCCATGAGAAACTATGGAAATTATATAAACACATGGAGACTAAACAACACACTACTGAACAAACAATGGGTCACCGAAAATATCAGGGGGGAAATTTTTAAAAATACCTAGAATACTCTCTCTTCACATTGCTGTTAAAATCAGATTGCTACAGTGATGCAGCCACATCAATGTTCATAGCTGCTCAATTCACAATAGCTAGATTATGGAATCAACCTAGATGCCCTTCAGTAGATGAATGGATAAAGAAACTGTGGCATATATACACAATGGAATATTACTCAGCCATAAAGAAAACTAAAATTATGGCATTTGTAGGTAAATGGATGATGTTGGAGACTGTTATGCTAAGTGAGAT
>JAJEJO010000634.1:502614-536018 GCA_020662805.1 Glaucomys volans
GGGGGGTAAAAATAATAACAGAATGTGTGACAGATACCATTGCCCTGTGTACATGCATGAACGCACAGATGGTGTGACTCTACTTTGTGTACAACCAGTGAAACAATAGCTGTACTCCATTTGTGTTCAATGAATCAATAAGTAAATTAAAAAAACACATAAAAAAAGAAATTATATAAAAAAAATAAAATAAAAAAATAAAAAAATGAATTGAAATAAAAAGAAAAAACCTAGAATAAAAAGAAAATGGAAACACAATATACCACAACCGCGGAATACAGAGAAAGTAGTACTAAGAGGGAAGTTTATAGGTTTAAGTACCTATATTTAAAAAAGAGAGATCCCAAATAAATAATCTAATAATGCACCTCAAGGTCTTAGTAACAAGAACAAATTGAACCCAAAAATCAATGGAAAGAAGGAAATAATAAAAGATTAAGGCAGAGAAAAATGAAATAGAGACTAACAGCAATACCAAGGATCAATAAAACAGCTGGTTCGCTGAAAATAAAATTGAAAAACCCTTAGCTAAACTAACAAAAACAGAGACAAGGTCCAAACAAATAAAATTAGAGATAAAAAAGGGGACTATCACAACAGATAACACCAAAATTCATAGGATTATTAGATAATATTTTAAAAAACCATATACCAATAAACTGGAAAATCTAGAAGAAACAAACAAAGTTTTGGACACATACGACCCACCAAAAATTGGACCAAGAGGATATAAAAAAACCTAAATATATCAACAACAAATAATGAGATTAAAGTAGTACTAAAAGTTTCCCAATAAAGAAAATATCAGGACTGGACATATTCACTGCTGAATTTGACAAACTTGAAAAAAGAACTAGTACCAATGCTCCTCTAATTATTCCACAAAATAGAAAGGGAAGGAACCCTTCTAAACTCATTCTACTATTAAAACCTGATAAGGACACAACAGAAAGAGCAGTAAAGATCAATCTGCTTGAAAAACACTGATGCAAAAATCCTCAACAAAATAGGTGTAAACTGAATTCGACAGTACATTTAAAAGATCATACGCCATGATCAAGTTGGTTTCATTCCAGGGAGCAAAGATGGTTCGACATATGCAAGTCAATAAATGTAATACAGCTCATAAAAATTATCAAGAATAATGAAAAAAGACATGATCATCTCCATAGATCCAAAAGAAGCCTTTGATAAAATTCAACATCCCTTCCCAATATAAGACCAGAGTAAGTTAGGTTCAAAAGGACTATACCTTAATAAAATAAAGGATAGCAAACATCATACTGAATGGGGAAAAACTCAAAATTATTTCCTCCAAAATCAGGAAAGAGACAATGGTGTCGATTCTCACCACTCTCATGCAATATAGAACTGGAAATTTCAGCCAAGAGCAATGAGATGAGAAAAAAAATAAAAGGGATACAAAGAGGAATGAAGTCAAATTATCCCTGTTTGTAGATGATACGATTCTATATTTAAAAGACTCCACCAAAAAAAAACTTAGAACAGATTAACAAAGTTGCATTATACAAAATGAACATATAAAAATCAATACCTTTTCTATACACCAATATTGAACTAATACAGAAAGCAGACAAGAAAGAAATCCTATTTGTGATAGCTTCAACAAAATTATAATACCTAGGAATAATCCTAACCAAGGAGGTGAAAGACTTCTACAATAGAAATTTTAAAACACTGAAGAAAGAAGCTAAAGAAGACATATGACTATGGAAAGACTCTCCATGTTTATGGATTGGGAGGATTAATATTGTTAAAATGGCCCTACTGTCAACTGCAATCCCTATCAAAATACCAATGATGACATTCTTCCTAGAACTAGAAAAACCAATTCCAAAATTCACATATAAACACAAAAGGCCCTTGAATAGTCAAAGCAATTGTGAGCAAAAAGAGCAATGTTGTTAGTATCAGAATACCTGATTTCAAAAATATACCACAGAGCCACAGTAGCAAAATCAGCATGGTACTGGCATAAAAATAGACATGCAAACCAGTGGGACAGAAGAGAGAACCCAGAAGTAAATCCATGTACCCACAGTCAACCAATTCTTGACAAAGGTGCCAAAAACATATACTTGAGTAAAGAAAGTCTCTTCATCAAATGGTGCTGAGAAAACTGAAAATTCACATGTAGAAGATTCTCTCACCCTGTATAAAAATCAACTCAAAATAGATCAAAGATCAACGTAAGATTTGAAACTTTGAAACTACCAGAAGAGAACAATCACTTCAAGGTATTTGCACAGACAATGATTTCCAAATAGGAGTCCAACAATTCAAAAAAGAAAAACAAGAACAAATGGGATTACATCAAATTAGCTTCCACACAGCAAAGAGAACAATAGTGAACAGACAACCTACAGAATGGGAGAAAATCTTTTCCCATTATTCATCTAACAGAGGTTTAATATCCAGAATATGCAAAAACCCCAAAAGAGAAACAAAAGAAGAACCCAATCAAAAAATGGGCAAATGATCTGAACAGAGACTTCTCAAAGAAGTACAAATGGCCAATAAAATATGGGAAAAAAAATGCTCAGTATCTTTAACATTAATCCTGTCACTTTTACAGGTTGTTCCTTCTCCACTGAATTAACAACTGTCCACCTGCCAAGTGGTGGACTCAGCCCTCCCTCTCTTTTTTTACTTTCTACAAGTATCAACCAAAGGAGAAGGAAGTGTTGAGTATGAGAACTCATTTTTTCTGCTTTGTTATCTCCCTGTTCAGTTGCTACCTTTAATGCTCAATGAAACCACCTGACTATGGGTCTTAGGTACTTTAATACCTATGTTCACAGGCCACTAAGGGCTATTGCCACCAATATGGTGGAGTACTCCTGATCTCAGCCCTTAATCACATTTACTGAATGCACTAGGAATATGGCAGTTACAAAACAGTAAAAAATCCTTTTCGTCATGGAAATTATATGCTAGAGAAGGAAAGAAGACAATAAATCAAGACAAGCATAATATATATTTGATAGTAAATTTTAAGAAAAATAATGCAGGAAAACATGTGTAGGGCAGGGAAATGGTTACAATTTTAGGGTTGATAAAGAAAGCCTCACTGAGAAAGGTGTGATCTAAAAGACGAGAACTGAACCAGATACATGGAGAGGGGGAACATTCTAGGTGAAGAAACTGATTGCATCCTGAGTTGGAAGTGTGAGTGGTAAGTTTGAGAAATGAATGAAGCAAAGTGAGCAAGAAAAAAGAAGTAAGATCAGAGATAATGGTAGGTCAGATAATCTACAACGGAGGTTTGCAAAATACAGCTCAAGGGCCAAATTCAGCCTACTACCTGATTTTTGTAAGCGAAGTTTTACTGTTCAGGGCTGCTTTCACACTACAACAGAAGAGATGAATAATGGCAATAAAAACCTAAATTGGCCTGCAAAACCTAAAATACATATTATCTGGATTTTTACAGAAGTAGTTTATTGACCGCTGCTGTAGAATTTATAGTCCACTTATAAAGACTTTAATTTTACTCTGAACTGATTAAAGAGGGCATATGATCTGGTTTACATTTTTCTTTTTCTTTTTTTTAGGATTGGTGGGCAGAAAATGTACTGAAGACAGCATCAAAGGAATTAGGAAATTCCAATTAAAATACAATTACAAAAATTCAGATAAGAGAAAGTGGTCTTTTGAAAGCAGATATAAAGAATTTACTCTTGAATCAGATTATAGTATTAGGGAATTAGTAGCCAAGAATAACTCTAAAAGGCTCTCTGATTTGCCACCTGGAAAAAGAGGGTTTGTATATACTTACGGGGAAGGATGCAGAGAAAAGTCTGGGAGGGAAGATGAGGACCTGAGTTTTTGATATGTTAAATGTAAGAAGCCTATTACTAGATACCCAAAGAGAGAAAACGGGTGGTAAATGGATCTGTGAGTGTGAAGTTTAGGGGATGGGCATAGAATAACATAAAAATTTACAAGTCACCTATATACGACTGATATCTAAAGTCATGAGACTGAAAAAGACCAACAAGAAAATTAAAACATGTAGAAAGAGTTAAGATTTACAGAGTAGTGGTTTTATACGACATTGCTCTGAACTTTCATCTGACCCCTACCAATGAAAACGTATGGAGAAGTCTTACTTTTTGTCCATATCAAAAAATTTTTCTCATTTATAGGGATTTTTTTCAGAGATTCTTTGTGCTTATTCTACTTCAACTGATATTTAGTACTGAATGTAATCCCAATTGTGAATTGGCTTTAAGTTTGTTCCCATAATTCTCTTCAGTGGTAAGCAAATCAGGAGTGTGACTAAATTCTCTTAAATATTTTATAGTGAACAGTTTTTAATCCTGTCCCATTCCTATTTTCTTTATGTGACCCCAAGAGTTTGAGTGAATTGCCCAATGACTTAAATGTTGAATATAGTAAAGGATAAGCTTAAGTTTGCATTTCCTAATTTTTTTAAGTCCTTTTATTGGTGCTTTATAATTATACATAATAGTGGGATTCATTATATACACAAAGAGTAGAAAAATATAATTTGGTCAGTTTTGTTCTCCAGTATCTTCCTTTTCCCTCCCCTCTTCTCTCCTTCTGGTCTCATTTCTTCCTCTTTTTCACCAGTTTCCCTTTTCTTTTTTTTTTTTATGAAATTCCCTTTCCTTTTTTCTCTCCAGCTTCCACATATGAGAGAAAACATGACCCTTGACTGAGTGTGGCTTATTATGTTTAATATAATGCTCTCAAGTTCAAATATCTTATTTTTTAATAAAGTATTCATTCTCCTCTACTATAGCTTCCTTTTACCTACTAGACACAGAGCCTTGACTAGGTGCTTTGGAAGGGTTATATCATAGCTTGTGCTCTGAAGCCACTTACAGTAGAAGTGAGTAGACATGAAAGCCCATGAACACTTAACACAGGAAAACTTGAGTGACTGTCAAATGGTAACAATAAATACCACAGAAATTAAGAGGAAGAAAACATTACTTTGGGCCAAAATTGTCAGGGATGATTTTATGATTGATTTGTTTTGATCTGGGTCAAAAAGGCTGGGTATTTAGCTGGGGCCTTTACTGGACTGGAGCTCATACTCAGGTACATGTTAATAGGTGGAGATTGGTTTTACCCTGTTTAAAAGTTCTTACTTGCTCTGAAAAGATACAGATGCAGGCCTCCCTCCTTTAAAAGCTGTTGAAGACAGGGACAGTAACACCTACCTGTAATCCCAGTGACTAGGAGGTTAAGACAGGAGAATCCAAGTTTGAGGCCAGACTCAGCAATTTAATAAAACCTATTTCAAAGTAAAAAGCACTGGGGATGTAGCTGAGGGGTAAAACATGACCCTGGGTCCAATTCCCAGTACCAAAAAAGGAAAAAGATAAAAAAAAAAAAAATAGAGGCTATGGAGATGGAATGTAAATCACTGGTAATGAAGCAAAAATGAAATGCAAGAAGTATGCAGAAAATGTTATAGGCACAGTTGAGGCATATCAAAGTTTTCCTGAGGGATGATGGAAGACTTTGTATACTCTCTAATAGTGTTGATAAACACAAAATTCAGAAACCAACTACATTTATAAATTTGATATACATGTGTCTTTTATCTTTTCTATATAACATTTCATAGAATTAAGGTGAAAGTAAAAGAAATTAGTATAACAAAAAAGACATGAAAACCATAAATTTAGTTATTAATTTGAAAGTAGCAAAAATCTCCTTTAAAATTAAAAAACCATGATTGATATTCAGCTAACCTTATAATATATTTGAAGGAACAGCCACCTTCATTAATTAAAAATAAATAAATAAATAACCCACCCAAACGTCCCAGAATGGTACCGTAAGAGTAATTTCTTAAGGAAGGAACAGTTGAGTTATAGTCCTGCCTTGGAATCTCTGACTGTACTGCTTCCACAACTCTGGTGAGATAGGGGGTGACCTTTAACACTGGTTCAATTATAGCAAAGACTTTTCCTTGACTCCCCTCCCCATAGCATAACTGAAACAAAGGTGGGACATTCAAACTGTTTTGAGTAACAGGTCAAAAAAAGGACACAACGAATGAAGAATATCATAAAAAAAGCATATCATAAACAGCAGATACAGATTATAAGACACCACTTATTAATCTTCAGTTTATAATCCCAATCTTCAACTACCACCACAAAACAGTATTTTCCTAGAGACTTGGAAAACCAAGTCAAGAAATGGAGCTACCACATTTCAAAACCAAACCATGTTTCTGTTTCTCTATTTCTGGCTAAGGTCCTTGCCTCTTCCCAGACTGACTGAAATCAGAAATATTCAGCCCTTCAAAGTTGTGTTATCATTCTTCCAGACCTCAAAACACACATACAACCCCAACAACTGACTCTAATAAGTCTTAACACTCTTGTAACATGGAGGTGGGAACAGGAGGGAAGACATTCTTTTTCTTTTTGATACCAGGAATTGAACCCAAGGGTGCTTAATCACTGAGTCACATCCCTAGCCCTTTTTATGTTTTATTTTGATACAAGGTCTCACTAAGTTGCTTAGGGCCTCACTAAATTGCTAAAAGCAATCTTCTTGCTGGAGTTACAGGTGTGCAATACCACACCCAGCAGGAAGCCATTCTTTAAATCATATGTTCTTTTTTAGTGGTTAAAAACTTCTCAAAACAATGACATCCAACTCCATCAGCTTTTGCAACACCAGTGGGCTTCTAATTAATAAAACAAAATTCAGGGATGGAGATATAGCTCAGTGGTAGAGCATATGCTTTGCATGTATGAGGCCCTGATTCAATCCCTAGCACTGCAAAACAAAACAAAACAAAATTTCAAAATGATGTCTAAAATCACACATAATATTTTAAGAAAAGCATTTCATCAAATCAATGATTAGGTAGTATGAGAATAGCCCTCATTTAAAATCACAAGTTTAACATTATGTTCAAGAGTTCTACAAAATTATTTATATGAAATGGCTAAGAATACTAAATTGGCTTCAGATATTATCATAGAAAAAATTTCTAATTCTGGGAAATAACTACTTTATAAATGAAAATATATATAACAAGACCTCACACAGATTTAGTTTTTACAACTAAACCTGAAAACTATAGTGTTCATTTAAGGAATGGCTCTAGGAATTCTCCAAATAATATCTACTTTAAATAAACTCACTGAATGCACTTGTAAATTATTTTCCTTTGGCTGTCTCATTATTCAATATGCTTTCAAGGAACATGGTGATGAAAGAGGAAAAATACCTCTTTCTAACATAACCATACTGGCAAGAACATCAACATTATCAGTATTCAAAGAATGTCTTGGCAGGTTAAACCTTCATAAAAAGAAGGAACACTATCTAATCCAAGTTATCAAAATAGCAATAGTACTTCTCATATTATGGGCAGTATGATTGTTGGTTTCTAAAGCAGAAAAAAATAAAGACATCAATAATGTCATGTTTAAATTTTAAACAAAGACAAAAACATTCTCCACAAAAAGCATATGAAGAGAATGAAAGTTAATAATATTTAAAAGAAAAAGACTAAGAGCAGAGATGGATTCAACATTCAAAGAGATTTAGGATAACCTGTCAAAGCTATTTTGAAGTTTTAACAATATAGTTTAACATTTCTTGAGGCACAACAGTACTACTGAGAAACAAAAAATCAGAATAATAATCTGTACTAATAAAAAAAAAAAGCCTAAAAAATAAAAAGCCTTTCTAATTCAGTCCATGGTCTGTCTCCTTGTGTAACAATAGCTAATGCTCAATTTTACTATAAGACTTTCCATCATCTTTAATTACTTTCGTAGTATAACATTCAGCATACTCTCCAGAAGTTGAACTGCATCATAAATTACTGAAGTCCATAAAGGCACTTGCATTTGTTTAATGTAAGTTCAGACAACAATGTCCTCTGAAAATACTAAAATTCAGAATATTACAAACTATTGCTTTCCAATCTCAGAAGAAAACATCTAGACTAAACTTTAAAACTTAGAAGACATATATTTGACTTCAAATGAGTAAGAACTCAAGATCTCAAATAATTCTGATATACTCATTTTCATTATTTGAGATAATAACCCTATTTTGTCTATTACATTTTTCTCTTATTCAAAACTTTTTAGTACTCACTTTTCTTTTATAAACAACTAATTCCTATCTCTATTCATTTTCTTGCCTTTTCATCTGTTTTCCCTTTCTGATTACCATGTTTCTTCTGACCTTGGTGTTTTCTTAACTTGGAGATGTTTAACTTTTATTTAATGTCCTCTGAATCAAGAGGTCATAGGGTTATTTATATTAACAGGATCAGCCTCTATCCATCAACATCCTGAGGAATCATTGCATGGTTGAGCTGGAAGGGATCTCAAGGTGTCATTTGGTTGAGCTCTATGCCAGCAGGAACAGGTGGCTGACTATTCTTAATATTTTTCTTTTAAGATGACTAAAGATTCTGACCATAAACATTTCATCATGGCTTGAAGTCAGAAGATAAAGAATCTTCTTGATAAATGAGTAAAAAGACATGGAATACAAAGAAACTGAGTCAAAATAGCTCCTGACCTCAGCACTATTACTTAGTACAAAATGTGGAACAATTCCTTTGATCACTCTGAGTCCCATTCCTCATGCAAACAGAGGTTAATGCTGTTTATCTTACAAAGTTATTTTAAGTATTCTGAAATATGGAAAAGTACTAAATAAATATAATGTATTATCAGAATGGAAAGAGACCACAGTAAAGTGTAAAGAACCTGCACTCCAAGGCATGCTAAGTTTCAAATTCCATTCCAACAATTTATTAGTTGTGCAACACTCAGCAAAGTATGGAACCTCTTGGAGTTCAGCTCAAAGGATAACTGCAAAATACCTCACTTGGTTGTTGTGAGGATTACAGGAGATTAATGCACCTAGTATAGATCCTGGCATTGCATAGGTCCTCATTAAATGTTAATTCCTTACTTCTCTGAGGCTTCCACACAGGTGTGTGCTTCTGCTCTCCTTCCATTAAATATTTCAAGGTGCCCATGTGGAATTTTGCAAAAAAAACAGATCAGAAAATACGTGAATCTTTCTTTCCCCTAAAATTCATCAAGCAATAAGATGAATTCCATCCTTTATCAGCCCTGCTCTGAAAAATGGAAAGAAATGAGGTCGTTTCCTTTATAAAAACAAATTCTTCCAAAGAAAAAACAGTTTAGGGTTCGGATTGTGGCTCAGTGGGAGTACATTTGCCTAGCACAGGTGAGGCACTGGGTTCGATCCTCAGCACCACATAAAAAAATAAAATTATGAAAAAAAAAAACGTTTAAAAGATTTAAAAAGTCACTAAATTTTACACTCTTTAAAGGAACAGAACAAGTCTTTCTCATCTTCATATTTTCAGAATCTGTCATAGCATTTCCTAAAAGGAAGTGCTCAAACATTTCTTGGATGAAAAAGTCTACCTAGGGAATCTCTGGTCTTAGATATTAAGAATAAAAGGTTTAATCAGATTTCATACAGATGTTAGGTGACAAATTAAAGATGCTTCTTATATAGCAAAGATAAAAATAAATGAATGTGGACTGTATTTTTGAAAAAAAAAAGATTATATACTGTCTTTGGACTGCTATTACAAAATACCATAAACCAGGTACCTTGTAAACAGAAGAAACGTATTTCTCACAGTTCTGGAGGCTGGGATCCAAGATTGAGGTGCCAGGAGACTAAGTCTAGTGAGGACCAACTTTCTGGTTCACAGATGATGACTTTTCACTGTGTGTGCTCAGATGGTAGAAGAGGGAAGGCAGCTCTCTGGAGTCTCTTTATAAGGGCACTAATAACATTCATGAGTGCTTTGCCCTCATGAGCTAATCACCTCCAAAGGCTCCATGTCCTAAAACCATCACATCGGTGATTAAGTTTTCAACAAATGAATTGGGTAGTGAAGGGGATGGCAAACATTCAGTCCATACCAGAAAGCTAACTGATTAAGATAATATACACTATTCCTTTGTTGTATTATAACTCAAAATTTCTTTATATTCAATAATGCTCACCTTATTATGTACAAAAACAATCCTTAAGTCAGGTTTAAGGACACCATAACTTATGAGGAGATCCTGGACCTTTTTAAGTTCATCTTTACATTTTCTAGCAGTGGAGTAAAATTGTTTTCTTACAGGCAGATTCTTAAATAATCTCAAAGCAGTTACAGTTGTACCTGTTGATAAATAAGAGGAAAGCATATTTAGATTTGGAAAAAACTTGATGAATCTTCAAATCCACATATAATTCATAATTATTCCTTTCTATTGCTAAATGCTAATCTACCTCTAAGACTTGGAAGCCAAAGAAGACTCACCTTCACAAATTATTCTGATCTCTTGCTAGACATTTCTATTTGCAACCTGCTTAGTATAATCTCTTCTGTGTACTTTAAACAAGAATAATTTTTTTTAAAATATATGTACTTTTAGTTGTTGATGAACCTTTATTTTATGTACTTATTTATATGTGGTGCTGAGAACTGACCCAATCCTCACACATGCCAGCCTAATTTTATTTCTATAACTGCAGAGGAACATAAGCTTACCAGAATGCAGTATCTTTAAAAATCTGCTAATAATCAAACCATTTGAGAATGATGTTTATTCTGTACTTTAAAATACAATAGGTGGTATAAGACTATGCAGCATCAGGTGTGGTGGCGCACACCTATAATCCCAGAAGTTCAGGAGGCTAAGGCAGGAGGATGGGGAGTTCAAAGCCAGCCTCAGAAAAAGCCAGGCACTAAACAACTCAGTGAGACCCTTTCTAAATAAAATACAAAATAGGGCTGTGAATGTAGCTCAGTGGTCGAGTGCCCCTCTCAGTGATCGAGTGCCCCTGAGTTCAATCCTCAGTATCCCCCATCCCCCAAAAATGTCTACAAATGTACTAATTGTTACTGAAGGTGGCAGATGAGGGGTAGGGGTGGAGGATGTTGCCCATGGCTGAGAAATACTGATTTAGTGTACAGCAACTAGCATCTTTCTTTTTTAAATAAAATAAAAATAAACTAGAATAGAAAATCAAATGCATCACAATAATAATGATACGTATCATTTCATGAAGCACTTGTTTTCATTAGATTTTATGAATTGGGTTGTTATATAAAATGTATTTTTTTGTAGTGAACTGGAATTAAAAAGGCTTAAAACGATGACAATTTTCCTATTGCTTTTGACCAAGGGTAAAACCAAGAAGTAGAAATCACAAGAGAAATGTAAGACATACCCTAAAATAAAATTAGAGGTTCTAAAAAGAGAAAAAGAAATGAACAGAGATGAAACTAAGTAAGTAACAGAATTAAATTTTTTAGTTAAAAGGCTTTACTGCAGACTTTAAGAGTTTGCTTCATAACAAGGAAGAATATTTTTAAAATTAAAGAAAACATTTTCCATTGGCAATTCCTAACTTTGAAGAATAGGAGGAAATTCATAAACTTTCAGAAAGGAAAAAAAAAACCAAAACATTCTTACAAGAAAATTTAACATCAAAACTTTTCACCTGTGGTACCAGAAGATAGACCGTCTATAAACAATTAAGGGGAAATTACAAAACCAACATCCAGGCTGGGTGTAGTGGTGCATGCCTATAATCCCAGTGGCCCAGGAAGCTGAAGCCGGAGGATCTCGAGTTCAAAGCCAGCCTCAGCAACTTATGGAGGCCCTAAGCGACTCAGAAAGACCTTATCTCCAAGTAAAATATAAAAAGGGCTGGGGATGTGGTTAAGGTCCCTGGGTTCAATTGCTGGTACCAAAGTCGGGAGAAAAAAACAAACAAATGAAAAACAACCATCAAGAAACCAATACCCCAGAGAGAAGAGAAAACACTGGAGAGGAGACAGCCATGTGAAGACAAAGGCAGAGACTGGAGTGATGCGGCTAGAAACCAAGGAACCCTGGGAACCACTAGCAGCTGGAAGCCAGAAGGAATCCTCCCTGAAGCTTCCAGAAGGCGCTCTGCTGCCATTACTTCGACTTCAGGCATCTGGCCTCTGGTGCTGCCAAATACAATGGATTTCTGTTGCCCCTAGCTATGGTATTTTTGTTACAATAGCCACTAGACACTCATACCTACTATGGTGGGCATTTGACTTTGTTTCAGGGCAACTGCTCCCTCCTACACTGTGCTCATGTTCTACTTACAGTGCAATCCCTGTGCCATGGTCTTTTTGTATTTTATTTCAACACTGCTTATTTTCTCTTATTCTTCTGCAAAGTGCAAGAAGTCTCTTTGCTGTTACAGTACACTCAGCAGAGAGCCCACTGCCAGGCACTGCCACCTGCAGTGGGTGGGTGATCAAGAAACACTTGATGCCCAGTTCCTAGGAAGAAAGGCATTGACTTCTACCCAGCAATCAAGGTGCAGAGGGTGTCCAGCCCAGGGCCATCGGCTGAAGAGGGACAGAGAATGGTTCGGCCCCAAAGCCTGAGTTCTACTCTCCTGTCAGGAAACAGACCTTCAATCCCTTATGCAAAATCTTTGGGGACAATAAACCTTGGCATTGGGAAAGAAAAAGAAAAAAGAAGCTAACACCCAGTTAAGATACATATAAAGACAAAAATGACATATAAATACATATAATACATATATATATATCAATACATTAAATACATATAAAGACATTATTTTTGGACTTGCAAAATTTCACAAGTGTATCACTCAGGTATATATGATGAAAATAATGGAAGATAAATTCTAACCAAATAATGACATCAAAATAGAGCTTTGGCCAAGTGTGGTGTCACATGCTGATAATCCCAGCAACATAGGAGGATTGCCTCAGCAATTCAACAAGGCCCTAAGAAGCTTAGTGAGACCTTGTCTCAAGATAAAAAATAAAAAGGGCTGGGGTTGTGGCTCAGTGGTAAAGCGATCCTGGGTTCAATCCCCAGTAGCAGGCCCCCACTCCCCACCAAATAGAGATTTTATAATGAGAGAAGCTGAGAAAATAAATTTGGTGAAAAGGAATCTTGCAAGCTGAATGTAAACAGAAGATGGTAATGTGGGTGAAATTTGCTATTTAAGTGTTAAATAAGGATTCATGACATGAAAGAGATAAGAATATAGGGGAACAACATTTTGGGGCTCAATGTTTTAAATGATTATTATGATTATTATTAATACTGTTAACTGGAGAAAAGGGTTGGGAAAGGAGAGGGATAAAGCTCACAAGGCCCTAGGTAACCTGGCCCATGGCTATCTCCTCTCCTACCAGTCTTCTTTTTTCTGTTCTTCTAGCAATTCAGACTTGTTCCCACCACAGGATTTTTGCACACGATCTTTCTCCCACCCTTTGCATGATTAACTCCTTTATCAACCTTCAAATTTCAGTCTGAGTATCACATCTTAAAAGAATCCATCCCTAAATGCTTCTCAAAGCCTGGTTCTTCCAAACAGAAGACAAGTTTGTTCTTCTCAGAAATTATCATTTTTTGAACAACCTTTTGTCTACCTCTCTTCTCAGAATATCATTTACATTTCTGACATCTCTAATTTCCTGGGGTCTCCTTGGCAGCTCTGGCTTCCCTCTTACAGCTTCACTACACACTGCCCTGTTCAAGGCTGCAGGGTCTCAGATCCTGCAACATACCTCCTGGCTTCCCAAGGCTTTCCTTTGAAATCTCATGGAAGCCTCCATAACCCCATAACTCTTGCATACTGAATGCCTGCAAAACCAACATCATGTGAATGACACCAAGGTCTGCCAACAGCACAAGCTGTCCTTGAGACAGTCTGAATCACAGCTGTAATGCTTCTGAGAGCTTTGCTGGCTTGAGCAGTCCTGAGTGAGCAGGACACCCAATTCTCAAAAGACTTTACTCTAAAAAGTCTTTGAAACAAATTTCCATTTCTACACCTTTGATCTTATGATGTCTGTCACCTTGCTGACTTCTGAGATTCTCCCTAGACATTTTTCAGATTGCTCCAATACAAAGATCTTCACTTTCTAATCTCCGTAACAATCATACCTTCCCTGGCTAAAACTTAACACAAACTTCTTTTCTGGACAAACTGCAAACTTTCCAAATCTTTCTGCTCACCTCTTCTTTGCTACCAATTCTTATAGTAAAATCTGGCTAAAAGTCACCAGTAATAACTTATGACACTGCCTGAACACTGTGATGCCTTGAAATTTCTTCTACTAGATAAATGAGTCCATCACTTTTAAGCTCTATCTCCCACCCACCACGTCACAGGCAGAGAAATAATGCAGCCAAATTCTTTTCCAGAGTGTAATGTAGGCAGCCTCTAGTCGAATTCTCAAGTCTTTATTTCTATCTGAAATTTCAAGTACATACTTTTACTGTTTATACTTCTATCAGCATTCTGATCTGATTCTTCACCAAATCACCATTAAGCTCCACTTACAGCATTCTAGGCTTTCTCTAGTCTGATCCTCTAAACTTTTCTGTGAACTAATTCCAAAGGCTTTTCTGCACTATGAGATACAATGACCCTACTTCTCAATACCAATTTTCAGCATTAGTCAGCTTTCCATTACTATAACAAAATTCCTGAGATAATCAATTTAAAAAGAGGAAAGATTTATTTTGATTCATAATTTGGGAGGTTTCAGTCCATGGTCAGCTAGACTCCCTGCTTTTGGGCCTGTTGTAAGACATCACACAGAAGCACATGGCTATTGAAGTTACTCACCTCAGGGGAGCTGAGAAGCAAAGACAGAGGAAAAGAAAGGAATGGGTTCCCCAAATCCCCTTCAAGGGCACACTCCAAATGGTCAGAAGGCCTCCCACTGGACGTAGTCTTTAACATATGGGCCTCCTGGGGGAACATTCCAGGTTGAAACTATAGCACCCATCCTTTGAATTCTTCAGACACAGTATTGTTTTTAGTTCTAGAATTTTCACTTGGTTCTTTTTTATTTTCCATTTACCGACTGAAATTCTCCACTTTATTAATGATTTGGGCCATATTTTATTCAAAATTATTTAACACAGTTGTTGCTTTTAAAGTTCTTGTTATTTCAAATGTCTAGATAATCTGTAAACTTGCTTATAGCATTTTTTCTCTTGATTATGGATGCCATTTTTCCTTTCTTAATGTCTCTCAAAACTTTAATTTTTGCCAGACATTGTGTACAGAAGAACAATAGATACTGAAGAAGATAATATTTTTCCCTAAGGAAAGCTCTTTGTTTCCTGTCAAGCAGGTAGAATAAAGAACAGATCTCTTCAATCTAATTAGGAATTTATCTTTATTGTAACTGAGATGACCCTTTATCTAGTTTCACTTTACATCTGTTCTCCAATGTCTTAAGGACAGAATCAAATCTTTTCTTCTAGAAAGGTTTTAAGATCTTTCTCTAGCTCAGTCCCAAATTTCCTCATCATTGCTTACTCACCAAAAGTCTTGATAAGATTCTTTGTGGGGTAAACAAGTTCTGTGTCTGAGGATCCTATTTTCCAATCTGTCACTGTCCATCCACATGGGGCTATTAAAAGTTCAGCTGGTTTCTGCTGGTGCCATAGAAGATCCCTCAACCATGGCAGACTTGTTCCTTTGTCCATCTATGTCTTCAGACTAAGTTAATACTCCCAGGGAAGTAAGTGACCATTAATCACTTCTTCTCTAGAACAGGGCGTAGTCTTTCTCTTGAATTTAATTCATTTAAATTTACAGTTATATAGTTCTTCAACAAGTTTAAAGACAAATGCATATTTTTAAAACTATGCTTTTTTACTTCATCACTATACAGGGAACAATGTTATCTGCTATATCCACTATTCTTCTCTTGCAGAAAGATCATACTCCCATGTGCGGGGTTTTTGTTGTTGTTGTTGTTGTTTGTTTGTTTGTCTGTTTTTTAGTACCAGGGATTGAACCCAAGGTTGTTCATCCACTGAGCCATACCCTCAGCCCATTTTCTTTTTTTAATTTTTTATTTTAAGATAGGGTCTCACTAAGTTGCTTAGGGTCTTGCTAAATTAGTAAGATTGGCTACAGTCTTACTAATTTACAATTTTCTGAACTTACAATTTTCTTGCCTCAGCCTTCCAAGCCACTGGGATTGTAGGCGTGTGCCAAAGCACCCGGTTCCCATGTGCCCTTACATATATCATCTTTAAATTGAAAGATCATCTTTTCTGAAAAACTTACTAACCTCTCTCTAGGCAGTTGGTGATTTCATTTCACATTATTACTTATTTACTCATCTGTATTTCTTACTATTCTGTGAGTTACCAGAGACAAATATAATGATATCTACTGTAGCTGTGAAAAGACAGAAGGAAGGAAGAAACTGACAGGGCAAAACATAAATGTATTCATAAATGTAAAAACATTATTTGTTGATTTTTAAATGTTATGTCTCATCAACTACACTATGTCTATCTTAAATTACTTCGGCACTAAAAATAGTCTCAGAGTAAACTGAGAATTAGTAATAAGATGCAAATTACACGTGTGAATAAAAGTTATTGATGAAAGAGACTTTTCTTATTCCAAATGAAATGTGTACCCTTAAAAATAAAAGCACTAAGTAATATTCATCAATAGGGAAGAAGCCACCGTTATACTATATTTTACAAGAAAACTGCTCAGGTCTCTAACTTTAGTGTATTCTTCAAATACCAAAATTAAATTGTAGTCGTGTTTTATGTTTGCATGACCTTAAGTTATACCAGTTATAAAGAAGGCTAGTTATTTTCTTAATGTAAAGGTATGAGTATTTGATATATCAGAAAGTGCTCTTGAATTATTTAATAAAGTTGCATCCTTCAATTAAGATGAAAAGCTCACTCAATACAAAAATTTCACATATCAAAAATTTCACATATCAAAATAACATGATATTTTACCCTAATAGCATCTAGAAAAAACATCTAGATAAAAGGAAATTCCCCGATCAAGTACTTTTTTTCAGATTAGGACATTATAGTTTCATATAATAGTGGGGTTCACTTTGACATATTCTTAAATACATATAACATAATTTGCTCCCTTTCAATCCCTAGTACTTCCTATTTCCCTCCCTCCTTCCTCCCCTGATTCTCTTCCTCTACTCTACTGATTTTCCTTCTACTTGTTTTTTTTAATTGGTGCATTACAGTTGTATATAAAATTGAAGTGCATTGTGATATATCCATACACATACACAGCATAACTTGATTCCTCAGTTTTTCCCCTTTGCCCCCCCCCCACTTTACTCTACTGATCTCCCTTCTTTCAAATAGTACTTGAAATATAACATTTCTTATATTAGAGAAAGGCAGAAGTACTAGGGGACTCCTAGTCCCCTAGTACTAGGAGTCCCCTAGTACTTAGAGAAAGGCAGAAGTACTAGGGGACACTAGTCAAGAAAAGAGAACAGAAAAAGATGTGACTAAAATAATTGTCAGTCTTCTTAGTAAAGGAATTTAAAAGATGGGGACTTATTTTTATATTCATTGTAAGTTTTTAAAAATCAGATATAGTGTTTTAAAATGGAAAGGAACAGAAGGTAAGGGCAATTAAAATGATATGCTACTAAACACATAAATCATTTAAATGGCTAAATTAACACCCAGAAAAAACAGAACTGGTATTTCCAGTAAACTATTTTAAAACACATTTCTTAAAGGGGTTACAAGTTTTCCACTAAATATGATTCTGTTTTAAGTCATTCTTGCAACTGCAGTTCTACTATCTATAGGTGCCATTCTATCATCTAATATGAAGAGTTACTGCTAAGCAACAATGTTCACACCACAGCAAAAATTAATCTACAAGAATCCTAAATGCACAGGTATAAATTAGGATGATTGAACTGTAGTTTTATCTTACACAGAAAATATTTAAATGGAAGCTAATGACAGCTGGTGAAATGTGAGTCTGTGATTCAATCACTCAAAAACTATCAGCAGTAAGCAACATAAATGTAAAAGGCTTTTGAGAGTGTGGATTTTTATAATATATCTACCTAGAGCAATTTGAAATTAAGATTTTTGTTGTTGCTGTTGTTGTTCCCTCACTAACCAACTGTAATTAGGTGAAAAAAGTGAGTTGAGAAGGGCAGTTACTGGTTTTGTAACTACTGACCTTTCAAGTATGATGTATCTTAAAAAGAATTGGCTAAAGAAAAATAAGATTCATTTATTGACTATAAAAATTCCTTAATATTTGTACCTGGTCTCACAAAAGGTAGAAGAATGAGGTCAGCAGGCAAAGAAAAATCAGCCAGCAAAAGGGCAAAGATCAGGTGGAGTCCATATTTAAGGATTGTTATTTCATAGTTCCCATGGAGATGAATACATAAAAGCATGAGAAGTATGAGTGATACAGAGCCACTAGCTATCCAGATTAGACCGGTTACTACAAAGATAAAAATAAATACTTTTAAGTTTTATAAGGTGACTAGGTTACTTCAAAGTACTCTACTGGACAGCTACTCAAATACCTCCTAATGGTTTCCTAATTTGAACTTTAAAGCCCTGGGGTCAGAGCTTTTCTGGAAAGGGACCACAATTTCAAAAAATGCCTTCCTTTTGTCCAACCTTCAACACATCGTAAAATAATTACAACCTATTACTTTAAATTAAAATGTGTATAATGCTTATTATTATACATCAACCTAAACAACTGTTAGATTTGTGATCATTTTCATTAACTTAATAAACAAGGAAAAAATTTAGTGCATTTTCTTAGGAGTTCCTATTAACTTTTTCCTACATGGACATAGTATTAATTCCTAATAGGCAAAAGTAATCAGTAACTATACTAAAGATTTATAAAGTAAGAAATGCAGTGAACAAATTCAGTATCAGAATTAAGATATACAAAAAAGTAACTTTTAAAGAAGACGGAGTATAACTTTTAAAGAAGACAGTCTTTTGAAAATCAACAAATTCAATAATTTAACACCAAAACTGGAAGAAACCACAGAAAAAAGATAGTACTTTTATAAACTAAAATGAAGAACCATAAAATTAAACATAAATTTACAACACAAATTGGAGATGAACAAACAAAACCCTTTCCAAAATTTCCATATAATTTTATGTCCACATTTATAATTCTAAGAATTCTTTTGAACATGAAGAGGACATAACTTTAATATTCTCTTAACTTTAATCATTCCATTACCAGAAATAGGAGTATGAAGAGATTAAAGGATATATGAAACTTAGGCCTAAAGAGATTTTTTTTCCCTCTTAGAAGTTAATAGTTTTTAGAGGAACTTAAAGCCTAAAATATCAATTAAAATATAGTAAGATTACATATAAAACAGTAAAGAATTTAATTATTAGTAGGGACATAATGTATTCATCTGCCTGAACATGATAAATGATAAATGTAGAAAGGGAGAAAGTGGGTGTGGGTACTAGATATAAGGACTTTCCTAGTAAGTTGATAATTGTTTAAACTGAACATCTTTGAAGTATTCCATAAATAAACAAATATATTTTAAGTTATTTAATCAAAATATCTTACTGCTACAGTTTATCATTATAACAAATCAAATAGGGTTTTAGGTGTTTCAATAAAATAGTATCCTTCACACAGAACAATGACACTGGTGATCCAGTAATAGGAAAAAAAAAATGCTCTTAGAGATTTTTAGAAAAATAATTAATCTACAGAATTGTCCAGTTTCTCACATAGTTCCTCTTGAGAACTCACCTTTAACTTTTTAAATTTAATCTGTATGTGTGTGTGTGTGTGTGTGTGTGTGTCAGTAGGGATGAAACTCTGGGCCTTGTGCTGCTAGGCAAGCACCCCTAGCACTCTTACTACTGAGCTACATCCTCAGCCCACTCAAGTATTTAAGAGGTTCACAATTAAAGGTTCAATGTTCACTTGAAAGTTAACTAGACTTCATCAGGACCAAGCCTAAAACAACACATTTGAATTCAATGAGTAATACTGCTTTTAACAAATAAGACAGGAAAGGTAATGAATGCTATAAAGCTATTCTCTTACCTTGACCAAGATGTGAAGGTTTTTGAGAAAGTATGTGGCCACTGCCATCTAAAACATATTGAGTGCTAAAATTATCAGCAGCTGTCCTTGTTGTAATTAAAACCTGGAAATAAAAAAAATCCTCTGGCAAAATGATCACTTTAGATATTGCAATGGGCTCATTACCATATTAGATTGAACCAATATCATATATTTACTTAATATTGAAAAAAGTTTTACTTGATAAAATTTTATGTCCATATTTATAATATTTTTTAGAATTACCCTAATAAACAATAGAGCAATTCATATTTTTATGTTGCAAATTACTGACTTTTATTGAGTATTTAAATTAAAACACTCAAATGCCAACCAGCATACCTGAAATGCCTATTTGAATCATATGTTACATGATTTTCATCTGTAAAAGCAAATACTTCAATTGAATTAGAGAAACCTGCTTTTGAACAGATTATTTCCATAACTTTGTGGAAAAATGAGTAATTCTTGGGTAAAGTGATCTTTCCCTTTCCCTTTTACAGTCTATGTAAAACAGCACTTCTGTATTTCAGGTTTATGATTCAAAAGAAGTTAAAAATTTAAATTATGCATATATATATATTCATGGACAAATTTTTCTTAAACCCAAGTTTAAAATTGTTTAAGAATAAAATTTTATTGAAAGACATTAGTCTTAAACATATAAGAGGATTTTATCCAGCATGAAAACCTTCCTCAGATGTTAGTCATAGAAATACAAATTTAAGAATATCTGCACTCTTTCGAGCTGCCCTCATCCCATTTACCTCATGAGATTATTAGAGAAATGTAACACAAAACACACCACTGCACAAAATAACCAGAGGTGGGAGCTTGAATGTTCACAAAGAAAGCAAAATGTACTGGGAGGAAGGTAGCCACATATGGCAAGCAATGACCCAAAACCCAGAGTAATCTTTCTTGGCCACCCCTGGACAGAGAAGAGCTAAATATTCTAAAATGTATTTACATAGTTTAGAAGCCACAAAGATGAAACTATACTGTTTGAACTCATATGGATCAAATTGGTTCTACATTTGATGATTCCGTCACCTTGTTCTAACCAAGCAGGATTTACTGTATGCTATAATGGCTCTGGCTCTGTGGAAGTTGTGGGCACCATGTAGGCAACACCAGAATCACCACAAAAGATATGACTCTTCTAGCTCAAAGTACTAGTAGAGTCTATTAGATTCTGAGTGAAGTACATAAAACCCTTATTAGGGTCATTGGGTCAAGCTGCTATTTCTGTGATAACCATTCCAAGTTGTAAGCCTCTGTGTACACATTTTTTCTTTTGTGGGGGTACTGGGGACTGAACCCAGGAGCACTTTACCCTGCGCTACATCCCCAGTCCTTTTATATTTTCTTTTCAGACAGGGTCTTGCTAAGCTACTGAGAGGCTGGCCTCAAATCTGGAATCCTCCTGTCTCAGCCACCCCATTAGCTAGGATTACAGGCATGCACCACTGTGCCTGACAGCTTTTATGTACTCTTTTCTTGGTAGTGGGGACTGAACCAAGGGGCACTTAATCACTAAGCCATATTCCCTGCATTTTTTTTTTTTTTTCTTTTAGAGACAGAGTCTTACTAAATTGCTTAGGGCCTCACTAAGTTGCTGAGGCTGACTTTGAACTTGCAATCCTTCCACCTCAGCCTCAAGAGTCACTGGGATTACAGGTCTGCACCAACGCACCAGCAGCTTTTGTGTACTCTTAAGTGATTATTCTACTTCTTCCAAAATATATTATGGTTTGAAAGTTATATAATTTGAAAAAATTTCCAACAACTAATCTTAATCTTCCCTACTACATTCTAGCTATAATGTATCCAATAAGGATTTCCTCTAGTAAAGTTTATTTAAAGGACAGAAAGCCTAGAGATTTTCTTTCCTGTATTTTATTTAATTATCCCAATAATTGTCCCTTTAAAAACAATCTAACCCCTTCTTCAAAATGCCAAGGTCATCTGAATTCTATTTCTATTCTCCAAAGAGCTAGCCACCTGACCTAAAGTTGGTATCACTGAGCAAAGGCAGCCCTGGAACTCTCAGTTCCAGTACTAACTTTACCAGTGGCTTTTAGACAGTCCTGAATAAATGATTACACTATCATCTTTGAGGGGAGGGTGATGATAAGATGAAGACGATGCTAATACTTTATAAGGTTACATGGGATTTTGCTATCACCACTTCAAAGCACTTTGTAAGATATTAAATTGTTCATCTTTTAAACATTCTTAATATGTAAATATACTCCAGTCTAGAAGAATAAACTGAAGTACTAAAATGTAAAATAGGTCTTTAGTGCTCATAATGTAGCATTTATGTTAAAACAAATGGAATATGATATATTTTGTAGCAAAAAAATTCCTTAAATTACAATTTGTAGAGTACTATGAAAATTTATTTAGAGGGGAGACACACTGCAATTCATGGGTAAAGAGAGTGAAAGAAAACACATATAAGCATGTTTCACAAATTCATGAAATACAGTGTGTTCCTCAGAGGAAGGAATTGCATTTCAAGAGTTCATTTCATCATATGACCCTGTGTCCTGGGCAGGAAAACTTTACTTGGACCAGGCACAGATTCAGAATGCATTAGCTGTGCATTTCAACTTGCAGGAACTACATCATCAGGAGCATCTCTAATATTACAAACTATTACTGGTGACTCTTACTAGAGACATTGAGGAATTATAGAAGAACAAATCCAGTGGTGTCAAGAAAAGAAAATAAAGTCAATATTTTTTAAAAAGGAGTTTTAGATGTCTTTAGAGAACCTTAGGGGTTATATTAGCTATCAGTTATTAAAAACTCAATATCAAGGAACTATAATTACAAAATTAGAATTACAGAAAAGCCTTTAAAAATGAGATAAGCAGTTTTTTTTCGATATTTAGATAAAAAGTACATTTTAAAGGCAGGACACATAGACTGGTAATTTAGGCAAAAAAATACTCTTTTGGCAAAAAAATTCATTTAAGATAATTATGATAAAGCCATTTTGGGGGGGGGGAGGTTGATTCTTGTTTTATTTTTGCAGTACTGCAGATTGAATTCAGGGACTTGTGAATGCCAGAGCAAGCAAGTGTTCCACCAGTGAGCTACACCCACAGGCCTGGGCTGACTTTTGGAATGAATACTTTGACATGGAAAAAGAGTCTGAAAACTAAGATAACCACTTTTATGACTGAGGCAAAATATAAGTTTTGCCTGAAAGACTGAAATGCTTTTTCCTTCTGTGTGTTGAGTAATGCCTGCCTACATGTACATATAATGCTATATTTCAGAACCTATTCCTAGACAGCCTGCATGGGGAGACCAGCACCATGAAGATCCTGGGGATTGAACCCAGGGCCTTCCACATGCCGGGCAAGTGCTCTGCTACTAAGGTACTGCCCTTTCTTAACTTATTAAGTTCCAAGTGTCCAATTCTGCAAACATAATTATTTCAAAGTTATCACAAGTGGTATATTTGTTGCTCAATTTAAATTTTTATGTTTCCACATCTGGACACATCTGGGTTAAATTTTGAAACAGGGTCTTGCCAAGTTGTCCAGGCTGGTGTGAAACTTGTGGTCTTCCTGCCTCAGGCTCCCAAGTGGCTAGAATTACAGATGTATACCACTACCATACCTGGTTGGCTTTACCACTTTCAACAGAGTTCTATTACCTGTGAGGAGGCTGCATTCAAGAAGTAAAATATTTCAAATGCTTCAAAGAGTTCTATACCCAGATGGGTGTGGTGGCACACACCTATAATCCCAGCAATTTGGGAAGCTGAGGCAGGAGCATCACAGGTTTGAGGCCAGTCTCTGCAACTGAGAGAGACCCTCAACAATTTAATGAGATCCTGTCTCAAAATTTTAAAAAGGACAATGGAAGTATGTCAGTGGTAAAGCACCCCTAAGTTTATTCCCCAGTACCCAGTATAAAAAATTAAAACAAAAAAAATTTCATGCTTACCCTGACTAAAGCTCTAACCACCATAGCTATGAAGGACATAGAAAGCAGACTACACTGAGAAAAAGGAGTCAGGATCATTTGCTTGTCTAGAACCATCAGAATGATGCTAGGGGCTTCCCTTTATCCCTTTACAGCTGTGAGGACCCACAAATAAGAAGTCCCACTCCTATCTTTAAAATAGTATGATTTAACTTCTCAGTCTGTCCCAGTAAGCCATGGAGGCTTAACATGATGAACAACAAAATCAAACCTACAGATCCTGTGCTATCTCACAGACTGGAATAATACTCTGCACACTGCAGCAACTTAAAAAATGATGAATGGATCAATCAACAAATGAGCAATATACACAGGATGGCTGGGAATTCTTTTGAGTAAAAATAAAAACAAAAACAAAAGGAGGAAAAAAATCTCATACAACAAAACGAAGAACTTCAGTGAAAATTAGAATTTACGAATGAATGGCTATGCAGTTTCAGAAAGTATTTCTCAAAAATGTTGAAGAAGTCTGTATAAACTTTGGATGATAAGGTGAAATACTGCACACAGACAAGGGAATAAGCCAGTCATCACCTGTATGATATAACTAGCTACATACTGCTCTTCACATAGAAGTCCAAAATAAGAACAACTCTCATCTGCCTGGTACATGACAATATTCAAGATAGTTTAGTATGTATTATTTTTGATCCTCAATCCATTATCCTCACTTTATAGATGGAGAAAAAACTGACTCTCTGAAGTCAGGAAATTTTATGCACTTGGCCAAATCTCTTATTCAAACACTTGGGATTTAGAATTAGGACCCTGATTCCTGGGTCCAACTTGTTCTGATTTTCAGAAAACAATAAAAACTATTCTATCTTCTTCTTAAAATAAAAATATATAAATCTCCATTCAAAATCTAGTTCAAAATAATTAAACAAGTTTCTTAAACATTTTTTGGATAGGAAAGTATAATTTATAATGTATTTATATCAACCTAAAAGAAATTTTTCTAGTATATTTTATTATGTGAAAGGAAGAACACAGATAAAATCGTCCTTACGAAAATTCTATTAACAGTATTTTCACTACTCCCAGTTCATTCCAATCATTACACTTAACACCAAAGAATGACAAACACCCCAAAATTATTTTTCTATCAATGACAAATTTCAAGGGTTATGCCTATTGATATGATTTTTTAAAAATCCCTGAAGTAGCCAGTTTGTATCAGTAAATGAAACATTCATCATAGATTATAGAAGCAGTAATTTAATTTTTAAATATTATTAGTTCACTCTGCAAATGTAAAATGTAAAAAGAAGTGCTTTACTCCTTTGGACTGTTAAAGTCTGAGACTGGAAGTTATTTTAAAATTGATGAATTGGGAAAACTGCCTATTTTTGTCAAGTATATAAATAAAGGATATAGAATGGCAGGTTGAAGGTATGGCTTAGGGGCAGAGCACTTGCTAACATGCACAAGTCCCTGGGTTTGATATCCATCACAGCAAAAAACAAAACGAAACAGAATTAGCTGTATTTCAGTCTCCCCAGTTTTGCTGGGAGACTAACTTACTTTTTCTTTTTATAATTTAAATTATTAACATTTAAAATCATCTTAAAAAGGCAAATTTCTCAAGTGGAATTTAAATTGACAGTTATTTAACAGTATGACAAAACTATACACCAATTACATATTATTGATCTATTGAACTTAGATAGTTTACAATCATAAGACTTTAAAATTACCTAATTTTCTACATCAAATAATTTGGTAGATAAAATAACCAAATCACTAATTGTTATTATGTAACTGTAACTCTACCTAGAAAATTTCAAAATAAATCAGGACTTTTAAAATACTACAAGTTCTAAGAAAGCCTGAGCAACTTAGGAGACCCTGTACCAAAATAAAAAATAAAAAAGGCTGGGGATGAAGCCCAAAGTAGAGCACTCCTGAGCTCAATCCCCAGTACTGTTCAAAACAAATAAATATAAAAAGTAAGCAAGTAAACTTTTATACATAAAACCTCATTTCTTTCTGAATGCTGAAGAAAATTATTTAGAAAGTGAACATTTTCCTTCAAAGGTTAAAATTTATAAGTACCTTTCTCAATGAATCAATAAGTAAATAAAAAAAAAATTTATAAGTACCTTTCTAACCATGCTATTAAGAAGGCAAGATCTCAGTTTTGAGAGGCCAAAATTGAAACTGCATTCTTAGCTCTGCCATGGATATACTATGAATCTCTGAATAGATCACAATTTTCATATTAGGGCTAGGGTTGTGGCTCAGTGGTAGAGCACTTGCCTAGCACTTGCCTGAGGCACTGGGTGTGATCCTCAGTACCACATTAAAATAAATGAATAAAATAAAGGCATTGTGCCCATATACAACTAAAAATATTTTAAAAAATTTTTCATATTACATTTACTTTACTACACACTGTTGCTCTGAAATAAACTGCCTAGTTCAGCACCCTGTATATAATAGACAATCAAATATTAGTTGGATGATTATTAGCGAATATTTTGAAGTTGTGATAAGAAGATTTGGCATGTGGCCTGACTACACCCGTTTCCTCATCAGTAATATGAAGACACTAAGCCAGAGAACACCTTGGAGACAGAGATTAGTGAATGGACGTTTACTAAGTAGTACTCTGGGTGATCACCTGTGGGGACAGGGTAGAGCTATCCTGAACTGGGACCAGAACAATTACTGGATGCAAGTTGCTATGCATGACCTGGATAAGGTAACTCTTTCAGTGAAGTAAGGGTAAACTCCAAAGAGAAATTCAGTTGTGACGTTCACTCCATATTCTTCATAGTACCCAGTTCTAAAGTTGCAGTCCTAGTGCAGTGTGGTTCACTAGTCCTACCAGAATTTCTTCCAATTATATCATTCCTTTGACTTTCAGGTACAATCAAACCTAAATCATCATCAAAAAACTCTGTGACAAAATAATACATACTGTAAGATTCCATTTATATCAAGTTCAAAAACAGTCAGAACTAATCTGTGTTGATAGAGGCCAGAATAGTGGATACCTCTGAGGTACTGACTGGGAGAGGACCTTCGAAAACCTTCTGGGGTGCTGATAACAACCTTTATCTTGATCTGGAGCATGTATGTAAAAATTCACACACACACATACACACAAATCTGTATGGTTTCCTCAAAGATTTCAAAGAAAGAATTCTATGAAATGCTGTTAATATTTTTTAATATAAACGTTTTGCACTATAATGTGTAAACTGCAAACTTTCTTTAAAAAGTTTATTTTTTTATTATTGTGATACTTTGACAATTTTGATTCTGATGAGCAAAATTATTATAACTACTTATACTCAATAACATTTTAATGCCTCAAAAATAAGACAAAATGATAAACATGGATATCAAGTTGACTTAAGTAATCAAAGAAACAAGATAGAGTGACTAATAGGCAAACACTTGCAAATCTGCTGTGTAAAATCAGAACTACAGTGAGAATATGGATGAATTACATGGCTCATATAAAACATATTTATAAAGACTAAGTATAGTGCTGCCATCTAGCAGGCAAAACTGATTATGACCAATTTTGTCTCTGAAAGGGTAAATATATCTTTTATAAAACACAGATGTGCCAAATTATCTCTTCTGACAATACCAAAATAACACTTAAAGGATATCTACCAGTTTTTACAACAGATAAAAAAAAAAACATATATATATATATATATATATATATATATATATATATATTCTAAAATAGCCACAAGAAACTCAAACTCCCTCCAGTACTGGTAGGTTCAGAGATTTCCTGTACAAATCCCATCCCATTTTAAAAACTGAATCAGGACTACAAGTTCCCATATAAGTACTCTGGAGAGAAAAACTGGAGGGTACATCTAGGCATTGCCAGTCTTTCTTTTCCAAAATCTATTTGAAGGTTCAGTGAACTCTAAATAAAGCAAATGTTGAGCAAGACAGAGAAGCACATGGTGTGCTAGATTTTGGGTAGAGGTTTTATGAGCACACTTAAGGATTTCCTATTTTAAGGAAAACTGAAGATCTGGCTGCCAAAAAGCAAGGGACCTTTGTCCTCTATGCTACAACAGCCAAATCTCCCACTTAAACTACACCATCCCTAACATTTTTCATTTCACTTCAGGAATATCTTACAAAGCCCTAAAGTCAAAGAGAAAGTAAATACATAGCTAGGACCCTATCCCCGGAAAATGGAGAAAACCTAAACTATGTCAGCAATTCAGGGGCAGAAGGCCAAAGGAAGGACCACAATGAATCTGGAGAATACATCACTGCTGAGAAGATCAGGCTACTACTTAGATGTCCAAAGACCAGAAAAGAAGATAACAATATGTCATGCCCATGCCACATTTCCTAAATCACAGCTATCAAATACTATCATTTTACTACACTTGACCATTCTAACCTAAATAGGATATGCCAGCTTAAAAACAGTTAGGCAAACCACAAAAACTATACAGAGACACTCACAATCACCCTGTCACCTTTACTGGCATAAAGACACTGTCACACAATAAAACAGAGCCCACCACCCACAGAGTAACAGTATAGCATAAAGAAACTCATAAAGTCAGGTAAACAAACACAAATGAGACACAAGGAAATGCAGAGATCAAGATTATAGATAAGTTTTGCCACAAACTAGTTATAAAATCTGGGGTAGAGGCCATTAATACAATTGGTATGCAAATGAATGTGTTAGGCACTGAACTAAGGGGTTTGTAGACATTACAAGCACCTAACCAGCAGTCAGAAGAGTGAAGTTCTACTATCCAATCTGCCCCCAGATATCTACACTTTAGAACAAGTTAGTTCACACTTCTAGATTCAACCTCATTATCTGTACTGACCAAAGTGGTACTTCCAATGTGGGTTCCACAGAACAACAACAACAACAACAACAACAAAACAGTAGTATGAGCCAGGAAAGTAGTTCCACTGGTAGAACACTTGCTTAGCATGTGTAAGGCCCTGGGTTCAATCCCCAGTACTGCAAAAACAAAAACAGTAATATTTTCTTGGTAAAAGTGTTTCATGATGAAGGAGATGTAGGGAAAAATAGGTACAGTAAACTACTACCCTTAAAGGTTCACAATGTGCTTTAGTATAGTAAAGGCTCTGAGAAATCCTATAGTTAGGTATGTTTAACTTTTAAAATACATTGTTTCCAAGCCAAAAGGCTACTAAACCACCTGCTCCTCTGATAAATATTAACATTGCAAAATACATGATGCTATTCCTCAAAGAATTATGGATAGAATTACCAAATGACATAGCAAGCCTACTTCTAGGTATACACCCAAAAGATGTGAAGGCAGGAATCAAACAAATATTTGTACACCCATGTTAAGAGCAACATTATCCACAACAGCCAAAAGGTAAAAGCAACCTAAGTGTCCACCTACAAATGAATGGATATAAACAAAATGTGATATATATACAAATGGCCTTTAGCTTTGAAAAGGAAGGAAATTCTGATACATTTTCTGTTACAATATTCACAAACCTTAAGACATTATCTGAGGTGAGACAAAAAAGGGACAAATACAGTATGATTCCATTTATAAGGTATCCAGAATATCTAATTCATAAAGTCAGAAAGCAAGATAGTGGTTACTGAAGGATGGAAGAGGAGGGGGAAGGCAAAGGGGACTTGTTCTTTAATGGGTACTGAGGATCGGTTTAGGATGATGAGAAATTCTGCAGATTGTAGTGCTGATGAGTGTACAACAATGTGAATGTACTTGATGCTACTTAGCTGCACACTTAAAAATGGTTAAAACGGTAATAGTTTGTATTAAATATTCCCTAACATAAATTTAAATTTTTTTTTATTTTTATGGTCTGCATTTTGATTCATTGTATACAAATGGGGTATGACTTTTCATTTCTATGGTTGTACACAATGTGGATTCACACCATTCATGTAATCATACAATTACATAGGATAATAATGTCTCTCAGTCTACTATCTTTCCTTCCCCCACGCCCTCCTGTTCCATTTTCCTCTACACCATCCAAAGTTCCTCCATTCTTTTCTTGCCCCTCCCACCACGTCCCCATTGTTATGTATCATCATCCACTTATCAGAGACAACAATCGGCGTTCGGTTTTTGGGGATTGGCTTATTTCACTTAGCATGATATTCTCCAATTCCACCCATTTACCAGCAAATGTCATAATTTTATTCTTCATTATGGCTGAGTAATATTCCATTGTGTATATATACCACAGTTTCTTTATCCATTCATCAACTGAAGGGTATCTAGGTTGGTTCCACAATCGAGCTATTGTGAATTGAGCAGCTAAGAACACTGATGTGGCTGCATCTCTATAGTATGCTGATTTTAAGTCCTTTGGGTATAAACCAAGGAGTGGGATAGTGGGTCAAATGGTGGGTCCATTCCAAGTTTTCTGAGGAATCCCTTACTGCTTTCCAGAGTGACTGCACCAATGTACAACTCCACCAGCAATGTATGGGTAGACCAATGGTACAGAATAGAAGACACAGAGACAAACCCACATATATACAGTTATCCATACTGGACAAAGATACCAAAACACACAATGGAGAAAAGAAAGCCTCTTCAACAAATAATGGTGGCAAAACTGGATATCCATACGTAGTAAAATGTAATTAAACCCCTATCTCTCACCCTGTACAAAACTCAACTCAAAATGGATCAAAGATCTAGGAATTAGACCTGAGACCCTTCACCAAATGAAAGAAAAAGTAGGCTCGTATCTTCATCATGTTGGCTTAGGACCGGACTTCCTTAACAAGACCCCCAGAGCACAAGAAATAAAAGCAAGAATCAAATAAATGGGATGGATTTAAACTAAAAAGCTTTTTTCTCAGCAAAGGAAACAATCAATAATGTGAAAAGAGAGCCTACAGAGTGGGAGAAAATCTTTTCCACACACACTTCAGAAAGAACAATAATCCCCAAAATTTATAAAGAACTTAACTTTACACAAAAACACAAAGAACCCAATCAAGAAATGGGCTAAGGAACGGGCAGATACTTCACAGAAGAAGACATACAGGTGATCAACAAATATATGAAAAAGTGCTCATTTCTAGTAATTAGAGAAATGCAAATTAAAACCACCCCAAGATTTCATCTAAATCCAATTAGAATGGCTATTATCAAGAACACAAGCAATAAGGGTTGGCATGGATGTGGGGAAAATTTTTAAAAATTTACAACATCTTTGCCAAATATGGGATTAGATTTCTTAATTCTGTTATTAATATTCTGTTATTATGAAATCACTGAAACTGTCTATAGTATAAATGACCTTACCTCAGCTATACAACAAATTGACCCCAAGGCTTCCCCACGAAAACCATAGGTTGTCAAATTTTCCAGATCTTCATGACTGTTTATTTTTGAGGTATAGTACTTCACTGCCATTACAGGTGCATCAACAGCCTTGATACCCTCACCATTGTCTCGAACCTCAATTTTATCAAATCCGTAGTTCTCCTATAAAACGTTAAAAACACTTTTAGTAAATAAAAACATTAAACTGTGATCATATTTAGAAACAGAAACACAAATCAAACAAACCAAAGTCTTTATTATTTTTTTGGTACTGGGGATAGAACTCAAGGGCTCTTTACCACTGAGCTACACTCCCAAACCCTTTTTTAAATTTTGAGACAGCATCTTGCCAAGTTGCTACACAGTCTACCAAGTCACCCAGGTTGATCTGGAACTTGTGATCCTGCTGCCCAAGCCTTCTGAGTCATAGGCCTGAGCCTTGGCATCCAGCTCATTCATTTATAGAGCTCACTATCAAAACAAGAATTTAAAGTCTCCAGTTCTACTAATTCCTCGTTATGGTACATGAATAAATCCCTGTTTTCTCTAGACTAGAAATTCATTATAAAATAAGAGGACAGTCTGATCTTTAATGGTTCTTTGACTTGTTTCATATCATGGGTATTTCTGATAATTTATGTTTAACTTGACTAAAAGCATTGAATTATAATATGTAATGCCCCCAAATGAAAGAATTATTGAATTATAATATATAATACCCCCAAATGAAAAAAAAAATACCCTCTCCAGTGAAACACTGCCTGTTTTACCCATGAAGAGTCTAACAATTACCATTATTCAATCCATTTTCTTAACATTTTTCTTACGTAATACCCACTTTCCTTATTTTTCTGCAAATATCACCAAATAAGAAACAGCTAAGAAAACACACCTCATTTGGCAACATCAGTGAGTTTTTAATTTGAAAATTAAGAAAACAAACTCAATTCATAGCTTGGTTCTATATGCTAATACTATATTACACACACATAATAAAAACAAAATCTAAATCTAGATTCTTATACTAATTACACTTTCTATGAATACCATATTCTAAACTTGATAGTCAACTTCTTTTTTTTTTTTTTTATTGAACACAAATGGAGTACAGCTATTGTTTCACTGGTTGTACACAAAGTAGAGTCAAACCATCTGTGCGTTCATGCATTTACACAGGGCAATGGTATCTGTCATACACTCTGTTATTAATTTTACCCCTCACCCGCCCCCACCCCTCCCTTCCCTCTATGCTAGCTATCTTTCCTCCATTCTTGCCATCTTTCCCCCCCACATTATGCATCATCATTCATTTATCAGAGAGACCATTCGGCTTTTGGATTTATGTGATTGGCTGATCTCACTTAGCATAACAGTTTCCAACATCATCCATTTACCTACAAATGTCATAATTTTATTCTTCCTTATAGCTGAGTAATATTCCATTGTGTATATATACCACAGTTTCTTTATCCATTCATCCACTGAAGGGCATCTAGGTTGATTCCATAATCTAGCTATTGTGAATTGAGCAGCTATGAACATTGATGTGGCTGCATCACTGAGGCAATCTGATTTTAAGTCCTTTGGGTATAAGCCAAGGAGTGGGATAGCAGGGTCAAATGGTGGATCCATTCCAAGTTTTCTAAGGAATCTCCACACTGCTTTCCAGAGTGGCTGTACCAATTTGCACTCCCACCAGCAATGTAAGAGTGTACCCTTTTCCCCACATCCTCGCCAACACCTGTTGTTGCCTGTGTTCTTAATAAAAGACATTCTAATTGGGGTAAGATGAAATCTTAAGGTGGTTTTGATTTGCATTTCTCTTATAACGAGTGATGTTGAACATTTTTTCATAAATCTGCTGATTGCTTAAGAAATTAGAGGAATACGAATAGGAAAAAAAGAGATCAAACTATCCCTATTTGCTGATGACATGATTCTCTATCTAGAAGATCCTAAGAATTCCACCAGAAAACTTCTGGATCTCATTAATGAATTCAGCAAAGTAGCAGGATATAAAATTAATGCTCATAAATCTAATGCATTTTTATTCGTAAGTGATGCATCCTCTGAGAGAGAAATTAGGAAAACTACCCCATTCACACTAACCTCAAA
>JAJEJO010000634.1:541018-559668 GCA_020662805.1 Glaucomys volans
AGAGTAAAAGACCCAGAATATCAAATACCAACACCAAATACCTATACCAAAGCAATATGGAACAGTAAGAATGAGGAAGGAGACATCACAATAACTGATCTAAAATTATATTACAGAGCTACAATAACAAAACCAGCATGGTTTTGGCATAAAAATAGACACCAAGACCAATAAAATAGAAGAATCATAGAAAAATCACAAAGATATGGTCATCTGATACTCAACAAAGGTGCCAAAAAACATATGTTGAAGGACAGATAATTTTTTTTAACAAAGGTCCTGGGAAAACTGAATATCCATATGAATACACCCTTCACAAAGTGAATCAAAGACCTAGACATTAGACCAGAAACACTGCAACTGAGAGTAGAAAAAATCAGGTCAATATTCCAACATACTGGCATAGGCACTAACTTCCTTAATAAGCCTCCTAAAATCAAAATATGAAACCAAGAACCAATAAGTAGAATGGAATCAAATTAAAAAGCTTCTGCACAGCAACCTTAAGAGTGTGAAAAGAACGCCTGCAGAATGGGAGAAAATCTTTGCCAGCTACTCTTCCAACAAGAGATTAATGTCCAGAATATAAAAAGAACTTAAAAAACTTAACATGAAAAAACCAAGAAACCCAGGTGATGACAGGTAATGAACTAAACAGACATGTCTCAAAAGAAGAAGTGCAAATAGCCAACAAATACATGATAAAATATTCAACATCTTTACCAATGAGGGAAACACAAATCAAAACTATGCTAAGATTTTATCTTACTCCAGTTAGAAAGGCAATCATTAAGAATGCAAATAACAACAAATGTGAACTAGGATATGGGGGAAAAGGTATACTCATACATTGTTGGTGGGAATACAAATTAGTACAACCACTTTGAAAAGCAATATGAATAATCCTTACAAAACCAGAAATAGAAATAGAGGAGAGAAATAAGGAATTTTTTTTAAAAGGGAATCTCATAAAAATAGAAAGGAGAAGAATAAATTAGAGGAAAGGGATCAAGGCAGAGAGGGGAAGGATGGGAAAGGGAAGGAACTGTGGAATGAAATCTACCAAATTATGGTATATACATATGAATATATCACAATGAATTCCATTTTTATGTACAACTATAATGCACCAATTTTTAAAAAACTAATAGAAGAAAGACCAGTAAAATAGAGGAAGGAGAGGAAGGGGAAAAGGGAAGGGAGTGAAAGGGGAAGTACTGGTGATTGAAATGTAGCAAATTAAGTTATATGAATTTACGAATATGTCAAAAGTGAACTCCACAATTACCTAACTATAATGAGCTGTTATTTTTCTTCCAGAGACAATTAAGAACAAGATATATGTTTTAGAGAGAAAAAAACCCAAAATATTTGTTTACCTAAGATTGATTCTTAAGCAAAACTGTCATACATAATCTTATTTAATTATTATCAATTGTACTCTAAGCAGGCTAAACTGACTATATGAAATGCTGTCTTTCTTTGGGTTTAACTTACTATACATTTTTTTTTAATCAAAAAGAAACTTTATTGTGGGATGGCTCTTGGGTGAGGTTCCCCGGTCCAGCAGGGTGCTGGGCTGCAGAAGTCGCCTTACTATACATCTTTTCATGTGTATAAAGCTTACAGTGTATTATTTAAAAACACAATACATGTTTGATATAGAAGAGCAGTGCTATAACAGCATCAAGATCAACTAGAAACTTGTTAGAAAGCTGACCCAGCAGCATCAGCTTCAACTAGAAATTTGTTAGAAATGCACATTCTCAAGTCCCTCCAAGAATCACAAATCTCTGGAGTAGGGCCCAGTATCTAACAAATCTCCTAATTTAATCTGATGTACCCAAACACTGTGAGCACACTAGCACAGTGGAAAGATAGTGAATGGGTTTTAGAGTCAGAAAGACTGAATTCCAATTTTAGCTCCACTACTATTTTTCAGAACATTTACTATCTGTAAAATTGGTTTAGTAATTCACCAATAAACAGTTTTTATAAGAAATGGCTCAGATTTTATAGCTATATCATAGAACCTTGTCAGAGAGATAAGAAAGGTTAGATCCCTTTCCTACAATGATATTCCAGTCAGAATTATTTCTAATGCCAAAATACTAGAAATAACACAAATATCTAATAATATTCATACACTGAAAGAAATTTATTTACTTTCCTAGAAAGTACCAGGTATTGGTCAGTTATGAACCACAAAAAAATGAATAAAATATAGTTTACTGCTATGAACTTGCAACTTCAAATAGGGGAAATGGACATGTAAACTAATAGCAATAAATCATAATGAATGTTCTAAGTCATATTAATTGAATGATTTAATATGCAGCATGTAATGCAAAAATTAGTAAAAAGAGGAATGATTCTGAAACAAAATTGGTGGGAAAAATAAAATGCAAAGAATATATAAAACAAATAAACATGAATAACCAAGGACAAATATAAGAAAACACTGACATTAAAATGATGTTTTAGGAGACTGGGTCCTAAAATACATGTGTTTTTTACAATTTCTTTTATTATTACTATATTATTAATTTATATTAAAACTTAATTTTAGGAACTTGCTCTTAAGACAAATATCCTACATGTAATTTGTGGGCACAAAGAAAGAAGAAAAGATCTACAAGGCCCCTTTCTTAGTATCTCTCAAGAAAACTCACCAGTTTAACATCTATGCTTGTAGCACCAGCATCCAAGGAGTTTTCAATGAGCTCTTTTACAACACTGACCACTGAAGTGATTATCTGAGAACTTGAAAGGAGGCGAACTGTTGCTGCAGGCAACTGTTTCATTCTAGCGTTTAGCAGAATAGCTAGAAGATAAAAATGCAAGTTATAAAAATAAGAATTATTAAATAATCCTAATAGAACTAATAAAAATAATAATGATTTAACAATAATAGTAATAACAGCTCACATTTATTTAGCCTTACTTTATGCTTGGCTCTATTTTAAGCACATACAGTATTAAATCATTTATTTCATACCAATACACTTTTTTTTAGGGGTGGGGTACCAGGGATTGAACCCAGAGGCACTTAACCAGTAAGCCACATCATCCCTAGCCCTTTTTTATTATTTTGAGACAGGGTCTCAATAAATAGCTTAAGGCCTCTCTAAGTTATTGAAGCTGGCTGTGAACTCTCGACCTTCCTGCTTCAGCTCCTAAACCTCTGGGATTACGCTCCCGCTCATACCAATACACTTTGAAAAAGGTTTGATTATCATCTCCATTTTATACTACTACTGAGACACAAAGAAGAAAACTTGTACAAGGTCATTCAGTTCTTAAGAGGCAGAGCTGAGACTTAAATACAGGCAAGTCATTTAACACTTCCTCTGTTTATAAGTAATCTTATAACCTCTAATAAATACAATGACTAAAGCAGGTTCAAAAAACTGAGAAGTGATTTTATTTTTTAAGTGGAGAGACTTGAGTCATTTTCAATATTAATAGAAAATGAGATTGTCCCATTAGTGGTGAGGAGAAAGATGGCTTTCATCTCTGCAGGAGGGTTTATAGCTCTCCTTAAATTGCCACTTCTGTAGCACTTTTAGCATGTAACATAATTTAGCTTCTCTAAAGTATTCTCTCTTACTACTTTATGTCATCTTTTAGATGATTGAGTCCTAAAATACATCCAAGTGCCCTGAAAGCAGGAGATCATAGTTTGCAACATTTCCAACCGTGAGGCTAGAGATGTTGCTCATAATCATCTCCAAATGAATCCTAAATAGCAGAAGACAAAATATTTAAGTGTTTTACTTTGTTTCTTTTAGAAACAGAATATTAATGGATCATGAAAATGCAGTGTCAACTGAAATTCCTTCCCCCCCTTTTTTTTCCTGTTATTTTTCAGGCTGCTTGATTATTCTGAAAGGAAATAAGAAATGCTATTAAATCTGTGATTAAAATAATCCTACATCCTTTTTCTATATCTTTATTTATATATCTATAGATACCAATGTACCTGATTAGATACAGATAGATATACATTGAAACATAGACAGACATAGATGTAGACATAAGGATTAGGGCAACATTGACCCTTTTATCTAAATAAAAGACAAGACAGGCTTATTATACTTTCATCACAAGTTTATAATTTCTGACTGGCATGAGGAACAAAAAGGTCCCCATGCTCTTTCCCATCACTGTTGCTTTGTGGTCTAACTCAAAAATACCTGCTTGAAGAGCTATTTAAAATTTTCATGTAATTTGTGCAACACAATTTTTTAAAAATCCATAATATCAGCAAAATGTTTTTCTCATTTCTCCCAGTGTTTTGTGTGGCTGTAATTGCTATCTACATTTCTATTTTCCTCTGCTATTAACACTCCCCAAATAAATTTGGCAATCCTCTTCCCAAATAAATCTCAGTATTCTTTAGAGAATCACGGGGTTGTTTTGTTAGTTTGCTTTTTTTTTTTTTTTTTTTTTTTTTTTTTAGGTTGACAGAGGCTAAAAAGAAAAGCCTGAGTGATTAAGTAACTGGGACAAGTTGGACAAGTTACTTCTTATAAGTTATAAATTTTTATCTCAAATATTTCCTGAACTGTCTGCATCAAGTATGCCCTGGTTCGTACTCATTGCAGACCACTGAAGGCACAAAAACATTGGAATCATGAACACAAACACGTTCTAAAACGATTTCTTAAAAGTAAACAGTTGGTAAATGACATTATGGTAATAAACGAATAAAGAGAACAGCAATTAGGCTATAATGAGTATAATGTATGATCTGCCTGGTTAGAAATGAAGAAGTGGTCCTGTCACCTTGAAATGTGGGCAATTACAGTCAATCACACAGTTTAACAGCAGCTTCATTTAAACATGATTTCTCATCCATGTATTTTAAAGAGTTACAATGCCTTTTTAACCAGTGAGCTCTTCTGGAGTTAGGCTCTCTTAAGATTAGCATTAATCTGAACTAGTCAGATCCCAGATATGTCAGATAACTACTCTCTGCATTACTCTGTTTGAAACATCATTCTAATAATGTGGCACCACAAAGCTGGTGAGAGATAAAGCTCAAAATCTCTGTGTTGGAATCTAAGAACCATTATCTGCTGATACAAATGCAGATCCATGTTTTAGATATAAAACCCTTTGCCAAACAAAACACCTCAAAAATCTTTAAAGGAAATTCCATATTTAAAACTGCAAGGAGGAGATTTTGCACCTGCCTTACTGCCTAATTTCAGAAAAGAATTTAGAAAAATAAACACTAGCTTGACAACATCCAACTCCCCCAGAAAGTTAAAATTTTTCTTGGACCAAAAATATGGGGGTGAGGGAACCCTAAGTATTAATTTAGCATGACTAGATACATGTTCATATGGTGATTTGATTCTAGTGCAAAAAAAAAAAAAATCATTTAAAAATTCCTTCTCAAGTAACATAAGACAAACAAGTCATATAAAGGAAGAAAGTAAAATAAGTGTCAGTAACTCAACAGGAAGTGGAGTTTAGGCATTATAACAGCAACATTTCTGGAAAAAAGGTAACATTGGGTTCTGAGGGTATTAACTGGTCACAATTCATAAATATATTTTACAAAACATAAGGCAATACTAACTGGCACAAGAGAAAAACTCGCAGACCAGAGGCAAAAAAACAAACAGGTCCTGGGGTTTATCTTCTTACGCATAAAGAGAAGCAAATCACTTAAATTCCTCTGTAAAAAACAATTCATCTGTAAAAAATGGACATAATGCCTCATGACTTATTGTAAGGATCAAATGAGAAAGCACATTAAGGGCTTAAAACATACAGTATTATGATGTAAAACATCATACAGTATTATGATGTATGATTATAAAACATCATACAGTATTACACTGTAAAACATACAGTATTATGTAAAGATGCTGGAATTTTTTAATACTAACAATTACTCTCTAATTAATCTATTTATTTGATTTAGTTTTAGAGAACACAGTTTTAAGGGAAGCTGCTATGAATAGCTACTTCTCAATGATCTTTTGTGGCTCTCCAGGGTTGGAAGCTTAGTCAGTCATCCTGACTGGTGGACAAACAGTGGACAGTTAGACAGCTCCAGTGTCATAACAGTCACACAAACTAGTGCTGTCTAAAACAAAAGACACTTTCTCTCCTCTCCAAAGATTCAGAATGGCCCCAAGTCTAAAAGTGTAGAGCTACACTGTGCAATATGATGGCCTCAAAGGTGCTAACCATTTAGAATCGGGTTCAAAAATCTTCTTCGTTTGAAAATCCCAAAGACCTACAAAAGCAATTTTATCAGCATTTTTTCTGTACTAATGTAAACATTAAAATAGCATCCCTCTTCCAATCAAGTCACCATTCCTTAACTCCTTCCTTATATATGCTTGATTTTCTTTTTCTTTTCTTTTCTTTTTTTTTTTTTTTTGAGGTGCAGGGGACCTCAAAAGAAGGTCTTCTGCATGCTACTGAGCTACACCTCCGTCCCTCATACTTAATTTTAAACTGGCCTCCATGTCATTTCCTGGTCCACTTAAGTTAGTAAAAAATTTTTTCTGGATTCCAGGGCCTGATTCACCTACCTTCTACATATTATCTTTTAGATGATCTGGAGGCAACCTAAACTTACTATGCCCCAAAACAATCTCAGAATCCTTCTCTAATGAACTTTCTATAATTTTTTTTTTAAGTTACAGATGGACACAATACCTTTATTTTATTTTATTTGGTGCCGAGGATCAAACCCAGGGCCTCATGCATGGTAGGTGAGTGCTCTACCACTGAGCAACAACCCCAGCCCCATCTTTCTATATTTCTTTTGTAATATTATAAGGGCTAACATAAGAACTTTATATACATTATTTCATTTAATCCTCACAATATACCCACGTTATTATTCTTCTTCCATTACAAATGAGACTTAAAGACTTGATATATTGGTCAAGATTATACAACTATTACATGGCAGACACACACTCTGGCATATTTGACTTGAAAGTCCATTTCCCTTGAAGACTTTCCATCCAGACACAGAAAGCAAATTTAGAAACTGAAGACATCATAGAAATACTCATCCTCCACCAACTGGCATCCAGTCCTACCTATCCTGCTTTCTAAATACTTCTCAAAATAGTCTTCTGTGTACTAACTCTTTCTTTCCTTTTCCAACCCCTACTCCCTTCGATCATCAACACATTAGGCATTTCTTCCTCTGTAATCCCATAATACCTTTTCTTTATTTTTAACCCAGACTCATCAAAAATTATTCTATTTGTCCCTTCCTCCTGGTTCAGAGTGCTTTAATGATATGGTTTTTATAATCACATGTCCCTAGAATGCAGCATTCATGATACCATATGTGTATCAAATGACCTCTTTTGAAAAGTAGAAGGGTTGGTGCCAAGCTTCCAAGTCACAGCACAGAATAGAATGTCAGTCTTCCATTTGTGTTGAGAGAGAATCTGAATACTCATGTAAGTGTGCTGATGAGCAGGAAAGTCAGTTAAGGACTACAGGTGGACCTGAAAAAGAAATAGAGATCAGAGAACTAACAGATTTGAGGGAGAACACAAAGAATTTAAAGAACAGAATAAATCTAACCCAATTGTTTTCACGGAACCAAAAGAAATACAAAATATTTACATACACATACCCAGCATTCTCCTAAATCAACTTTGAAACGTTTCTAAAATATTTCAGCAATGAATAATCACAAGCTTTACGTACTGCCAAGGTAACCGAAATTCGGTTTCCAAAACGATTCCAAAATATCTAATCAAGTCTCTCTCACTCCTCAAATAAGTTCAGTGTTTGGTATCCACATTGCCTCAGGCTGTAACACTGGTGCCTGTTCTCAGCAAAGATAAACGCTGAAAGACATGGGCAAAAATAGTAATTCAATTAAGACTTTACTTGTAACCCTTGTAGGTCACCAAATTACGTTATACAACGTCGCAGTCGCTCGCAAGACAAGTCACGCCTGTTGTGGATTAAATTTTCTGCTAGGAAACAATACCTCAGACCTGAACCCAAAAAGGTTTGGGAAATGCACTGCAACAAAATTCAAAGCGGGGCACCGAAGCGCCCAAACCCGCACAGAACTCTCCACACGTGTGCGCGCTCAGGAGCTCCGCTACACCACTTCCCTGCCCTGGGGGAGGCTCCCACCGCGGCCTGGCGCGCTCGCGCTCCAACTAGGACAAATCGAGGGGATGGAAACGTCAAGCCTACCAGCACATCAGAACGAATGCCCATTAGGCACACAACACTATCTCCCAGCTTGCGCGAGGGAGGCAATTACCATCCACCAGCGGCGAGCGGACAGCGTCCCTCCTGGAGCCCAAGCCCGGCCTCTTGGGATGCCCCGCTCACCCTTAGCGCATGCGCACAGTGGGGTGGGAACCGGCGCGCTTCTTAGTCCCGCCTTGCCCGGGGAGGTGGGATTGGCTTTGCTGGCAGCCAATCCCCTGGCAGTGAGTGCGCTGGACGGCGTCGGCACGCGGCGCCGCGCTGCACTAGGGTAGATCACTGGCTTTCCGAGCGTGAGCGTTCGCTGTAGTCGCTGCTGGGCTGGTCTTGCGTCGCGCCGGCCGCTGGGAGCGGGGCGGTGGTAAGTGGATACCATGCTTAGGACTGTACTGCTGCCTTGGCCCGGAGCGAGCTTATGGAGAGCCAGGATCTTGTACGCGGAGAGGGGCCCGTGCTGCACCTGGGACGCTGTGCCGGGCTCTGCCGGCCAAGCAGCCGTAGGTACTCTCGAATCCTCGTCGTCGTGCCCGCGGCCCTGAGTGAAGGTGCGGCGCGACAACGAAAGGCAGGGTGGGACTTACCACCTTACCACCGGCCGGGAGGCTTCCCGGGGCTTTCTGGTAGGCGGGGGAGTTCCCTAGGCGGGCCGCTGCTGGTCGTCCTCTCCTAAGGCCTGGGCGAGGGCAGAACTGAGAACCTCTTCACTGTGTGTGAAGCCATTGTCTGCGGGTCCTGGAGAGGCGCGGCACACCTGCTGGGAACGGTTTCCGAAATGGAGTAGGATCAGTACCACACCAGCCTGGCCGCGGAAATGTAAATTTTAGGCCTCTGTCCAAACATTTTGGAAAGTGGGAAAATATCTTGAGTCGCGGCATGTTCTAAGTACAGTTTTATAAAATTTGAAAATAATGTACCATAAATGATGGGTTTTTATAGTAGAAGGAATATTTACACTCCTAAACTTACACATGAAACTTATTTCAGTGGTAGTGTAACTAACTTTAATCACCTTAAGCCTTGATGCCTATTCCATAGATCTTTAAAGAGGGAAACGACATTATATTCTGGAAACACTTCTCAAAATATGATTATGAAGAAATTCTTCTCTTTGCTAGTTTTGTAATAAAAAGCATTAATACATATTTTAATGGGGGCTGTAAAAATGTAATCTAATCCCATTTCCCCCTTCCTAGAATAATAGGTATTCTTTAGGACAATTTGATATTGTTTAAGGAATTCTTAGACCTGAGTAAACATTAACATTGAAATGATTGAGAGCTACTATCATTCTTCCCTTGGTGTTCATGTTGAATATAAAAGAGGAAGGGAAAACTCTCAAAAAAGGAAAAAAAGAAAAAGTTTTAGAGGTGTAGAAATATTCAGAAGAAAGATTTGTTTTATTTAACCTAGTGTGTCCCAAAAACAAACCTGTCCCTTGACCACGGAAATTTTACACATGTAAACAACATGTTCTTCTCAGGTTCAGTACTCAAAAAGGAGTGCTTTGAACTCTTGACGACTGTATGGGTACAGCATTACATTAGATGTAAGCATCTGACAGAACAGACTGGCTGGGTCAGTTTTTTTTTTTTTAATATTAGTTTATTCTGTTGATAAACTTAGCTCATGACTTTTCACTGTTCTCATAATGTAAAAAAATGGATTTTTTCTTTGAGTTTTCCTGTCCATTATGTCATTTATTAAAACTGACACACTAGAAGACGTGTTTCAGGAAAGCGAACCATAAAAATGTCTTGTTTATCTTACCATTAAGTGAGATGTTGAGACTTCTTTGCTGCCTACACTAGCATCTGCAAGTAGCACATTTTGGAGGGTATGTGTTCTATTTCAGAATAGCAATGAAAAAAGTAACTGGTAACATTTCATTGTGTCAGAATTAGGGGTATTTAGGTTTCCAGCTATATCAGTGTTCATTGTTTCATTACAGAGCAAACATGAATGTTGGAGTTGCCCACAGTGAAGTGAATCCAAATACCCGTGTAATGAACAGCCGGGGTATGTGGCTGACATATGCATTGGGAGTCGGCTTGCTTCATATTGTCTTACTCAGCATTCCCTTCTTCAGTGTTCCTGTTGCTTGGACCTTAACAAATATTATACATAATCTGGTAAGAATTTCACCTTATTATAAATACTTAAAAGCTTAAGATGTAGTGGTTGCCAGAGGCTAAGGGTAAGAAGGAATGAGGATTTTTTTGTCTAATGGGTACAGTTTTAATTTTGCAAGATGAAAGAAGTTCTGGTTCTGTAACAATATGAATGTACTTAATTCATTATAAAGAAAAACATGGCTAGTATTTTGTGGGGTTTTGTTGTTGGTCTTTTTTGTTTTGTTTTTTTATTCTGTTTTGGTTTTTTTCTGGCTGTGCTGGGGATTGAACCCGGAGCCTTGAGCATGCTAGGCAAGTGCTATACCATTGAGCTATACCTCCAAACTAACAAGTTAGTGTTTTCTAACAGCTTTATAAAGATGTAGTTCATATACTATGAAATTCACCTATTTAATATATATAGTTCATCCCCAACACTACAAAAAAAAAAATGTACAGTTCAGTAGTTTGTAGTATATGAGTGTCAATTTTGAAGAATTATAATCTGGGATAGGATTTTACTTTTTCTGTTACATTTTAACAGTGGATCTTCTTTCTAAGTGAGATTTTTTCTCCCATTGTTTGTATAGAATCTAAAAGTAGATTATTTTAGCAAAAATTACAAGACACTATAATTCAGGTTATTATAATATATTGATTAATAACCAGAGTATTTCAGAAGTAATTACGATTTTTGGTTCCCTGCAATCCAATGAAAATCTTTTATTTCAATCCTTGTTACATCTTTCTAAATTGTGTATATATGCTTTCCTGTTTCTATAGAGATTTTGAGCTTACTCATGTTTAGTATCTTATGATGTCTTCACTGTACTTGATATCTCTCTATATATTAAGTGTATTATATTAACTCTACAGAGTATCAGAAATTTGATTCTACTGATCATATTAATGCAACCCTGGAAATTGCTTGTTAAAAGCCAAAAACCCATTCACATAACAATTTTGATAATGACTTTCACTATCTTTAGCAGCCTATTGAAGTAGAATGAAAGGAGAGAAATCAAGTTAATAGAAAAGTTTAACTGAATACAAATGAACTGTTCAGAGAACTCAGAACAATAAGAAAAATATAGGAGAAATGGATTTTTTTAAATTAATACTTATTTTACATCTTCTGGAATATACTTGAAATTGACTGGAGGGGGACAAGGATGACATGCTGGTGGAAATGATAGGTGAATGTTCATTTAGTCCATTTTACGTGATAGACTTTAGTAGGGCAAACATTGTTGTATTTGTTTCTTTTAAGACATGGGGGGCCTCCTTAGGTTGCCCAGACTGGTTCCAAATTCCCCAGGCTGAAATGATCCTCCTGCTGCCTCAGCTTCCCAGTAGCTAGAACTAAAAGCAAATGCCATAAAACCCAGTGAACACTGGTTTTCATTTCTGTGAAATATTTGACACTACTCACCCTCTTTTTATTGAAACTCTTCCTTGGCTTCTATGGGATCACTTTCTCCGAGGTATATTTCTGATTTCCTTCTCTGTTACCATTGCAGGGTCTTTATATCTTCTCTTTTCTCATAAATATTGCTGATCCTTTTCTATATTTCTTATGCTATGTATTCTACCTAGATTACTTCATCTACCCATTTTTGAGTTTCTACATGTAGAATGATGATGCCCAAGTGCATACTACCAGATAACTTTTCATCTTAAAAAGTACAATCTGAATTCATCATATTCTTGATTTATCCTTTACCACCCACAGTCTGCTCCTCTGACTTTGTTCTTAATCTTATCTAAAGATATCATGGTCTGTCAGATAAACCAGCCAGACAGCTGAATGTCAGTGGTAAAGAAATTGATATAATGTATATTCAGACTGAGACTATTTTAATAGTAAAAGGAAGCTCTAGTAATAACTACTCCAAGAGAATAGGTGTAAATCAGAACTGTCCTGTGCAAACCAGGACATGTGGTCCTCCTTTTCCTTTATATTCCCTATCCATTTGGTCAGGACCCTTTCTGTCTTACTGTTTACTGTCAGCTAGATCCCTACACCCTCATTTTTTTCTCAAGTGAATTATTCTTGATGCTCCTCTGCTCTACCCCCACCCTCCTCTATTCCACTGTTTCAGGGAAATATTTTTAAAGTGCATGTCTGCTCATCAAGCCTTCAAGGATTGTCCATCGTATGTATAGTAAAATCCAAAAGTTCTTTGTACACCATCTAAGACAAGTCAGTAAGAGTGCAGAGGCAAGAAAGGGACTCAGTCCTAACCATCTCTAAACACAGTCTTTACCATCTCTAAACTCTGGCAGTAAAGAAAATCATCTTGCTCTCACCTCTTTGATTTGGCTTAAGCTCCGTTTTTTAATACCCTTCCATCCTTCCTGCTATACCTGGCTGATTCTGTCCAAGACTATTCAGATATTACCTCTTCCAGATATCTATACAACTCTCCACATTCTTTTATCATGTATTAGTCATAGTCTCATAATTAGTAGTTAGTAAGTAGTCTATTACACTTTTTTTTTTTTTTTTTTTTTTGGTAGTAGTAGGGCTTGAACCCAGGGGCTCACTACCACTGAGCTACATCTCTAGCCCTTTTTTAAAATTCTCTTATGAGACAGGATCTTGTCAAGTTGCCAGTCTTGCCAAGTTGCCCAGGCTGGCTAGAACTTCTGATTCATCTGTCTCAGCCTCCTAAGTTGCTGGGATTGTAAGCATGTACCATCATGCCTGACTTTTCTTTTACTTTCTGTTTCTAATGACCTTTTTACATGTTCTGAATAAATTCTTTTCCCTTTTACAATGACGTGTCTTAAAATGTATTTTAGAAGCCATTTCCTCTTCCCACACTGTTTTAAAAAATTGAGGCACAGTATGTGATAATGAACAGATAATAACCAATTGACATGTAGGAAAGCAAACTTCTGATTTATTATTAGTTCACCAAACACAACCACCCACAGATGTAGCAATTATGTGACTCTAAATTTTAAGTTTCCTTTGAAGATAGCTTACATTAAACCAATTAAAAATGTGAAATACATGTTAAATGCTTTTAAATGTGGGAAAACAAACCTAATTATTGTACCCAGCAGAAAAATATATTTGCCTCTCTGAACCATACAATAGAAACATAGTGATTCATTTTATTCAGTGCTTTAATACCCAGCATGATATATTAATGCTTCACAAAATTATTAGCCTTAAAAATGAAAGAATTCTCTTTATTTGACTAAGGGCTAGCCATGAAATAAATAAGAACTTTTAAACATATTGGGGTAGAAGACATATAGTCAGAAGACTTTATTTATTTTTTAATTTATTTATTTTTAATCCCTGCTAACTGGGATTGACCCAAAGCTTCACACATGCTAGGCAAGGACTCTGCCACTGAGCTACACTCTGAACCCGGATTTTATTCTTTTTCACTGAAAAGGATAAGTAAACTGAACATTACATTCTAAATTGTGTAAGTACATGTAGTTTGAACATCAAGAGGATTCTCTTAGATTCTAATATACATGATCTAGAGTTCAGGTTCTTTACTGTTTTGGAATCACAAGAGAATTTGAAGGCACATACTTTCTACTTCATTGGTCCCTTTAAAGCCCTCATAAACATGGTTTCCTAGAGCTTATAGCACAAATGGTCCTTGACTTAATGTTGTCTTCTAACATATCTAATACTTGCTCTGTCCCAGCCTTTTTCCTGAGGTATTCAGGGAAAACAAACTTTATACAAACAACTCTTCACACATTATAATACTATAATCAAAGTATTTTCGGTGAAATTCTATACAAGCACATAAACAGGTGGTTAATTATTACTAGTGAGGGTTTCACTAAGGAGTTTTCATTTGAGCTGAATCTTCAAGAATGAGGTAGTTGATAAGGTAGCATCAAGACTTCTGCCACAGCAACAAGAAACCTTTGCCTCTGCATTTCCTGAGTACTCTGATTGTACCTTTGATAGCAATATCTGCCCTACCTTCTAGTTGTTTACATATGTCTTTTTTCCCTACCATCCCTTAGAAGAATGAATTTTTTTTTTCAAGACTGGAGACACATCTTGTTCAGTTTCATATGTGCATACATGTTGTGTGTCTTATATACACAAGTCACTCATTAACTGTTTGTGAACTTAAATCTAATGAAGCCTGAGTCCTTTCCTACATAACTTAGGCATTTTGCTGCTGGTTAATACTGTTAAACAAACTAAGCTTTGAAAGGTAGTGTTCTTTTAATCTGGTACATTAGAAAATTACAAAACATTTTTTCTATTCTATATATTTATTAAAAATTGAAGTAGAAAAAAATGACTTCATATCGTGACTTCTAAAGGGAAAACTATTTCATAATTTTGGCTTATGCTATTACCAGTGCCTCAAAAGGTGATTGTGAAATGAATGAAGAACTACTTATCAGTCTAAATTAGCATAATAATCTCAAAGAAACCAATCGAGTATACATTTTTTTTTTCCTATTTACCACAAAATTAGATGTGAAAAAAATAGTTCTTAGTAGTGTGTTTTACTAGCCAGGTATAGTGACACATGTTGTAATCCCAGCAACTCAGTAAGACCCTCTTTCAAAATAAATAATAAAAAGGACTGGAGATTTAGCTCAGTGGTAAAGTGCCCCTGGGATCAAACCCCAATACCAAACAAATACATTTTACTCTGTTTTTTTAAAAACTGACTTCAAAAGAAACACCTTGGAGGAACAGTGGTGCTTTTAAAAGGGAATTGACATTGAACATTATACCTATTACATCAAGCCATCTTTGTTGCTTTGGAATATAACTATTAAGACAGAGGTGAGTGTCATTAAATTTACTAATATAACACTGAAGAAAAGTTTCCCTGAACATTTGGGAAAAGGTAATCCTATTTCCTACTAGGAAAGGTGTAAGATAATCTAATTGTAATGATGTGAAACTACCCTGATGATACTTCAATTTGATGAAAATAGGTTACTTTGGGTTGAACTTTTACTGATTTTCATCCAATAATATTTCTATATCCGAGAAAGCTTTATTTACCATATAAAAACTGGCCACAGTGTTTCACTATTATATGAAAGCTTAAAACTTGAACCGTTCCATTAAATCGTACACTCACAGATACCCTGGAACCAGGGTAATGCTTACTTAACTAGGACTAATTTTGCATTTGATATTGGTTATATACCACCTTGCTTGTTTTTCAGGGGATGTATGTATTTTTGCATGCAGTGAAAGGAACACCTTTTGAAACTCCTGACCAAGGTAAAGCAAGGCTCCTAACTCATTGGGAACAACTGGACTATGGAGTACAGTTTACATCTTCACGGAAGTTTTTCACAATTTCTCCAATAATTCTGTAAGTGGCAGAAATATTTAGTTATAAAGAAGATTGGGTAATAGGAAGGTGTCCATTTATCAGATTGAATTAGAAACAAAATATTTTGTTGGAAACTTCTATCACAAAGTAACTATCTCAGACATAGTATAAGGCACAGACAAGGTATTTAACAAGTTGATGATAAGGCTGTTTTCACTTTAGTACATTTGGAGACATTACACATTCTTCAGTATACGTAGATATTCTAGGTTATGTAAGTTAATACATTCTAGCTCCTGTCCTTAAGTTTCATATAAGAAAATTAAACACATAATCATATCCTAAACTGCCCTATCAGATTAATCTCCCTAAACAGTAATTTAGATGATCAGAAGAATTTCATTGGGGACCAGCCTTTTTTGGATCTTTAAACTCTTGGAGAGAAGAAAATATAGTTTAGAAAAAAGAAATGCTGGGCTTTGTGTGTAGGACTTGAATGCTGTGTCTTCCATTTATTCTTATTCTGCTCACATATAAAATTCTAGCTAATGATACCTAACTTAATCTTGATGTTATGAGATGAATGAGATAATATCTATTTGTAAACTATCTTAATTTTGTATCTGGTATCTGATTTACAACTTGATATTCAGGGCTTTCCACACAATAGTTCCTACCTCATTTCCCCTTTATCTGAATATTTTGTCCCCACCCAACTCCCCCTGGTCAAGCATGCTCTTCTCTGCAGCAATTCTTTAATATTTCATGGTAGTCCTATTTCTGTGCCTTTGTTAAAATCAATTCTACCTGAAATGATGTTTTCCCCCCACCTCAGCTTTATTTAGGTACAACTGGTAAAAATTGTACATATGCTTTCTTTTCCTCCTAAGAGTCTGTAAGTACATAGGTTGCTTTGAATCCCAAACTCAGTGACTTGTACATAATAGATAGGTTCACATATATCTTAATTAACACTCTTCCACAGAACTCAGACATAATACTATGTCCATGATGGAATCAGTGTAGTCTAGGGTAGATGGAAAAAGACTTTCTGGAGATGATATAATTCTTTAGACTGGACTTAAGTTATAGATTTGGATAGCTGTTTAAGTAAGGGATGGCATTTTCAAGTGAAAGGAATAAACTAATCATAAAGTGATATGATCTTTTTTTTTTTTCATTTATAGCATTTCATACAAATTTTGAATTTGTTTAGTCCTGACTTAGCCTCAAGAGTTAGGCACAGTGGCACATGCCTGTAAAACTAGCAACTCAGGAGACTGAGGCAGGAGAATTGCAGGTTTGAGGCCAGCCTCAGCAATTTAGTAAGACCCTGTCTCAAGATAAAAAGTAAAATGGGCTGGGAATGTAGATCAGTGATAGAGTGTCCCTGAGTTCAGTCCCCAGTGCTGGGGGGAAAAAAATTAACCTCACAAGAACAATGTCTGTATGACCTAACAGAAATAAACTTAAATATTAAGGATAAAACTATGGGTTGTTTTAGACAGTCCTAAATTTGGATTTTGACTCTGTTGTTTTCAAGCTATGTAACTTTGGCCATTTTCTTGAAAGCCTCAGTTGCCTCAACTATTAAATGTAGAGAATTGTAAATTTTAATATATGTAATAATATCACCAAAAGTCAAATTGTACCTGTGTACAATCTCATTTCTCAAAATATTTTTTTGACTTGCAGGTATGATTTCAGCTATTCTGATTAAATTCTTTACATAACTGAAGAAACAACATTAAAGCCAACTAACAGCGTGTGTGTGTGTGTGTGTGTGTGAGAGAGTGTGTGATCTATGCCCAAAACTATGCATGCCAGGCAAGTGCTCTATCACTGAGCTACATATTCCTGGCCCCAGTATTTTTCAGAGTGCTTTCACATGTTCCTATTTGATCATGATTTGTCAGGTAGGTATGACACACAAGTTATTCCAGATTTTTAGATAAAGAAACACATTCAGTTGGGCACTGTGGTGCGTTCCTATAATATCAGTGACCTGGGAGGCTGAAGCACAGGAGGATGGCAAATTCAAGGTCAACCTTGGCAACTTAGCAAGACCATATCTGAAAATAAAAAGGGCTGGTGGTATGACTCAATGGTAGTGGGGCCCAGGGTTCAATCCCCATTACTAGAGGGGCAGGGAAACATTCAAATGCATGACCATGCTAAAGATCTTGCAGCTATTTGGAATCAAGAGCCCATGTTAAACCCTAAATACTGATCTTCTATCACAGGTGTCCTGTAGACCCTTAGTAAATAAACGCATCTAGGTTTTTTTAATGCATTTAGGTTTTTTTAAGAGTCAGATAATTTTCATATAATCTACACCACAATTAGGTTTAATTAAAAGATAGGGGCATAGGCTAATAGGATGATAAGATATACCAACATTTATTATTTTCAGCCTATCAGATTATAGATTAAACCCATAATGATGATAGCAAATCAAATGGGCTTACAAAATACAGTGATAACCCTGTTTTATTCAGTGAAGGAAGTATAAAAATAGTCTTCAAGTTATATGAAAGTGGGAAGATAGAATATAAAGCAAAAATTGAGGAATATGGTTTACTTTTAAAATAGATGTAGAATTTCTCAGTCTAAAGGGTTCTGTTAATGATGTATACAGTTCTCTGATGTTTTCAGTCATACTTGGAAGTAGCTGTTCTTTTCTGACCATATTATTCAAGATATTTGTCTTCCCTGAGGAGAAATTAATGACAGTAGAGGAAAGGCTATTAGAATACTTTCCTGCATACTCTCAAAGTAAGACTAAAACCTATATGGAAACTAAATTCTTAGTTATGATCAAGTAAGGCATGACACGATTCACATCCTATCTATGTGAAGGGTTCTCTTTGTAGCCAAATGATATATTTGCACTCTGATATAACCTTGAGTATAACTAGATATTCTGGCCGAGCGTGGTGGCGCACACCTGTAATCCAAGTGAGTTGGGAGGCTGAGTCAGGAGGATCGCCAGTTCAAAGCCAGCCTCAGCAAATTAGCC
>JAJEJO010000634.1:559768-598041 GCA_020662805.1 Glaucomys volans
AAAGATGGTTTACACTTCTTAAAACAAATTCTCAGATGTTAGATATCTGACTATGCACATGTTTTTTGTTATAGCAAAATAGCTACAATTTTACAAGAATGACTTTCAAGTTTCCAGTTAGATTGGTTCTAGACCTGTTCAGCTATAGTATGGATATGAGAACATCAAAAGGGCAACCAAGTATTTGTTTCTTTCAAAGAGACTGAATTGTACTACTAAAACCCTATTTTTCAAAGCTTTACAACAGCAATTATTAACATTTTGGTCAGTCACAAAACCCTTTGAGACCATGATGGATACTTTGGATTCAGAAATATCTACATAAATACAAACTATGTATGAAGTCTCAGAGGGCGTATACAACCTATTTTGAAAGCCTTCTGGAACTTTAAAGCTTCTGCTAAATAGTAGAACATTCTATTAAATGCATTTAACATAATTGCACAAATGCAAAGTGTGTGCCACCACTAAACACACTTTTAAATCCCAAATCTAAAATAAATTTGAACCAAATAAAAATTTTTATTTTAGTGATCCAAATGGTTTTACTTTAAGGTATTTGTGTTTAGTGGCCTTTTTTCTACCTTTTAATTTTTTAAAATTCTAAATACTTTGGATGTCACATGTATTCTTGACTTTTATCTCAACAGATATTTTCTGGCAAGTTTCTATACGAAGTATGATCCAACTCACTTCATCCTAAACACAGCTTCTCTTCTGAGTGTGCTTATTCCCAAAATGCCACAACTACATGGTGTTCGGATCTTTGGAATTAATAAGTATTGAAATGTTTTAAAACTGAACAAAATTTTTACAGCTACTGAGTTTCCTGTAAGGAAGGAGTAGTTAGCAAACTGCAATGTTTCTGTGATAATGTGAAATGAGAGGTATCTATGTCAGAGGACCAATTGCTGGTTCTTCATATGCTGTCTTGAAGTGCAGAATTCTACTAAATGATACCTCTGTTTAATACATGTGGTATAGTTTTGAAGAAAGGCTTTTTAGGCAGGCTGGGCAGGCCCAGTTTATAAGTTAATGGCAGTACAGTTGAGGTTAGTAGATAAATCCAAGGAAGTAAGATATTTGTAAGAAACTAGGACCAGCTTAAATACAATGATGGGCATGACATGAGGAAAAGAAAATTTCCAGTCATTCAGTGACAGTTAGTTTAGGCAGACTTAACATGTAAACCAGAATCATCTCTATAAGTTTATTATAGATTCTTTTTATTACCATATATATTTCTCTTAGATATAAGAGGATATATACCTTCTTGTTTTGTATGAGCCAGTTTCTGTCTTATAAGTGTGTGGTGTTTTGTTTTCTTTTTCTTTTTTGGGGAGGGGAGGGGCTGGCTCAGTATTATGTGTTCATAGATGAAATTATTTTGCATTTATTATATTACATAATTCATGAAGGTCTACTTCTATGACTGGTGCTGGAACATAGCCGGGTATCTAACAGATAACTTCTGAGTCAGCATTCTAAGTTTGGAACAAAATAGATTTTACTTGGTTTTACAGACACAAAGCTGCTAATAAACCAATTAAGAAAATAATTTATTTCAAGCAGTTAAAGTGCAGGATACTTTATAGGTGTCTGCTGTTTTGGTTTAGCAACTTAATTGGTAAAGTCTGTCATTTCTTAGAAAAGGAAATATAAAATGGACATCTACATAGCTACCTGTGATGTAGCAGTAACTGCTTCTCTAGCCATAGTACCAAAGTAAGTAATGGATATTTTGTTTTAGCAGGTCTATATTTAAAAGATTGTCTTTCCTTAATCCTATCAACCCCCATAGTTGTTTGTTAATATTTTGCCTTTAAACTCATGAGCTTTAGCGTAGGTAACCCCAAATGGTAACTATTTAGAGTAGTGATTATACTGAATTCTTGTGACCTAAGGAAGCTACCTATAGTTATTAATATTAATTGCAAGAAAAAAACTATACACTCCTTGAGAAGTAATCACATTAAAAAAAAAAAGTTCTGATATAGAATGAAACTGAAAAACTGAGTAACCTATGTAAACAAAATTGAGTAAAAGGAGTTGTAGACCAACTTAAAAATCAATTTCTGTCAACAAACTGACTTTTCGGGGTAGTGATCATTGTTTTGTATTTCAAAAGTATTGAGTTTATAAATCAGTTGTATGATACTGCCTTTGTATGTTTGTCTTTCCCATGTATTTTTAAATAACTGGTAATCTTTAATAAAATTTTTTCCTTGGTGTAAGATTATTTCAAAAGCTTTCCAATTTAGTCATCAGTGCTACACTGACATTTTTCGAGTTAATTTTTAAGCAAGTTGAATTTTAAGGTAATTAAAAATACTACCTTTGTTACTTCAAAGATACTTTTTCCCCTGTATTCCCTGCTTTCTCCATTTAGTGTTTTAAAAATATTTATTCAATAGATATATGAGGGCCCACTCTGTATTACAGATAATTTGTAAAAAGACAAACCAACCAATTCCCTTCCTGGAAGTGTTTACATTCTAGTTGGAGGACAGATGATGAATAAACAAATATATATTATTTCATGTAATGATAAATGCTATGGAGAAAGAAATTCAGCAGATACAGGCCTGACTCAAAAAAAAATTCCCTCAGGATCTTGAGGTGACATTTGAACACAAACTTTGCTGATGTGAAGAAACAACTTGAGAAGCTGAGGCCAGGAGGATTGAGAGTTCAAAGCTAACCTCAGCATCTTAGTGAGGCGTTAAGCAACTCAGTGAGACCCTGTCTCTAAATAAAATACAAAAAGGGCTGGGGATGTGGCTTAGTGGTTGAGTGCTCCTGGGTTCAATCCCCAGTATTGAAAAAAAAAAAAAAAAAAACAAGCAGGAAAACAAAAGAAACAAGCAGTACCAAGATCTGACGAAAGATCATTCCCAGGAGGTAGTGACAGATATTAAGGTTCTTGGGCAGAATGGAGACATTGAGGAAAAATAAGACAGCCACTGGGACTAGATAGAAATAAGCAAGAAGGAGAATGGTAGCATGTGAGATCCAAGAATATAGGTAAGGGCTAGATCTCAAATGACTCTTTAGATCAGAGTAATAAGCAGCTTTTATTTTAAGCATGACTAGCCATTAGAGAGTTTTACACAAAAGGTTAGAGCAATCTAATTTTAATTAAAGGTCATTGACTAATGTTGAGAATAAGGGAATAGAAAGCGGGTAGAGTAGTTGGGAAGCTATTACAGGCAAGAAGTAGTTCACACTAAGGAGACAGCAGATCAATTATTAAAAAGTGGTTAGATTTGGATATATTTTGCAAGTACAACTCTCCAGACACTGATGTATTAAAAGATGTGGATGTGTTGAATGTAGGATTGCAGCAGATAATTAAAGTGACTCCTAGTTTGGGACTATGATATATAGGTGAATTATTGTGCTAATTATGAAAACTACCCAATTTTATGAATTTATGTAGTTTCTTTTTGTAAAACAGTGTTTAAATCAGTAATGCCTGTTAGTAATAAAAAACTAAGAACATGCAATAATTGCTACTAACTTCAAGTCAGAAGACATAATGGCAATTTCTAAGTAGGAATGACCTTGGAAATGCTGCTATCTTCAGCAATTCATCAGTGGCTCTTTCCTGCAACGAATATTTATCATGGACTGCTAATGGTGATTTTCTATTTCCCTCATTCCTTCTACATTTATTTATTAGAATTATTCTATAAGGAAGATTTGTCTCTACTCCCTCATTCATTAGTATACATTATAAACCCATCAGTGTTTTATTTTGGGGTTATAATACATTGTTGTCATTAATTTGTTGCTCATATTGTCCTCTAACTTGGACCACTGGGAGTTCTTCCAAGTTTGTGCCTGTGTCCTTTTGATCTCCTTTTTCTTTTTTCTTTTTTTTTTGCAGGGGGTGGGGGCAGGTATTGTCCATGGAACTGTATCTTTGTAAATTAGTTGTATAGGACTGTATGTTGAAAAGAGTTAGAAAAACCTTTGGAGCTTCCTACATTAGCTTGAATTTTCATTCAGTTCTATTTTAACCATAATAGAGAAGGATTTACAACTTATAAAATAGCATAATCCACTTGGTATTGGAATTTAGAACTTGTTTTACATTGATTGAAAATCTAATCCATATTCCACATAACTCTTCAACTGTTTAAAGATAAAGTTATCAGCAACATTGAATAAACATTACCACAGCCCTTACTACCTCACCATTTTCCAAACAATGTTGTTTCAAATTTCTTCTACTCCTAGTAATTGTGCAATACAATAGGTGAAGAGATATGACATGATTATAGTATCACTTCCTTTGTTCTGGATGCTTTTTTTTTCTTCAGTGCAGCCTAATATCACTTTTGCTATTTTGACAGCCAAATATCATTGATTGGCTTTATGGTCACTAAAAATCTCACATCTTCAACATGTAGTATTATTAATGAAGGCTTTGCCTTCAAATGCTTATTAAATGGGTTTAGTAAACCAGTAAATATAACCAAAAAAATAAACATTGTATTCATGAATGCAACAACCCAGTCAGTCAGTGTAAAAATCTAACAGTATAGAAAAGACTGGTTCACAAAATAGTAACATGGACTATGTGATATGGGGAATACTGGAAAGATAAGCCTAGGTAAAATACCCTAAAAAGTTTAGAGTAGTGTTGGACAGGGAAGGAGAAAATAATAGTCTGGTGTCAAAAAGAAAAATTGTGACATTTTGCAGGGTTTTATTTCCTAATTTTGGTTCTAGTTAGAAATTATTCAGGGCTGGGGTTATATAGTTCAGTGGTAGAGCGCTTGCCTAGCATGTGTGAGGCACTGGGTTCTATCCTTGGCCCCATATAAAAATAAAGGCATTGTGTCCATTTATAACTAAAAAAAATTTTTTTAAATGATTCAGCAAGTAGTATGTGTATTTAAAATTTCTCATTTAGCTGCAAATGAATGCATAAACATAAATATCATTCAGAATATCTTGGGTGTTTGTGCACATACTGCTTCGATTGTATTAGGTGACATTTTTTCTACCTTAGGTGGGTACTGAGTTCACAGAACTTGTTTATATTGTTCTCAGAATTTTTCATAATCCAAAATATAGTTAGAAAAAAGTTTGATGAAAACATACTTGGGTTTTATGTACAAGGTAGTACAATTTATTCCATATCTTGACTTGTTACTCAAGCCATTAATAAACAATGATAATGTAAGTGATTCACGTATAGCTCTAAAGTTCTGTAAAATTTTATATTTAGTAGGTACATCAAGTTTATCACTGTGTCCTTTGTACGTAAGTACATGTTTATATAGATAATCTCAAATACAAGAAATACAGTAAAGGAACAAACCAAATTCATTAACACTAGAATGAGCTTTTTAAAAAATACAAAATATGAAAGGATTTTTTCTGACTTCCCAATTATACAATTATAAATTTTTATTGACAGTCTTATTTGGAAAAATGTCCAGATCTTTCAAATATTGTGTATTTAGGTTGACCATATTAGCAAAATAAATACGCATTATTTTTCAATATTATAATTTTTAGAATGTGAACAGAAAAGCTTACTGATTTATGATCTATTGCCTGAGAAAACAGTGATCCTTTGAAACATTTGTCACTCCTATGACTTCTTCTCAAACCATATACCTCTATCATGGCACTGCCATGGCATTTAACAATCAGTGTGTATGGGGAAAACAGATTCACCCTCTCTCTTCCCTACTGAAACCACACTTAGACCCTACAGACTAAGATCATCTGAGTATGGAGATTCCTCAAAAATCAGAATTACCATATGGTCTGGCAATTTTGAGTAAATCCCCAAAAACATGAAAGCAAGAACTTGAACAGAGATTTGTACACCCATGTTCACAGCGGCATTTTTCACAATAGCCAAAAGGTGGAAGCAAACTGGTGTCCCACTCATAGATAGATAAACAAAATGTGGGATATACAAACAATAGAACAGTATTTAGCTTTAAAAGGAAATTTTGCTACACATTAGATACAAATGAGCCTTGAAGATATTGTGATATGTGAAATAAGCCAGACAAAACAACAAATATAGTATGATCCCACTTATATTAAGTAGTTAGACTAATCAAATCCTAAAGACACAGTGGAATGGAAGTTGCCAGGGGCTATGGAGGGGGAGGGGAAAGGGCAGTTATTAAATGGGTATATAGGGCTGGGGATATAGCTCAGTTGGTAGAGTGCCTGCCTCACAAGCACAAGGCCCTGGGTTCAATCCCCAGCATCGCAAAAAAAAAAACTTAAATGGATATATAATTACAGTTTGGGAACACAAAAAAGATCTGGAGAATTGCAGAACAATGTGACTATCTAATGCCACTTAACTATACACTTAAAATGGTTAAAATGATAAATTTCATATATACCACAAAAAAGACAAATTAAATTATAAAATAAGCATAATGGCTTAGCAAACAAAGTAGAAAGCAAAATATATTCCAAAGAGCAGAACTGATTGACTGTTTCACCACTAATAAAAGAATGTTTCACTCCAAAACAGTAGTAAAGAAAATTAGGAGAAAGGCAAGTAGCATATTTTCAGTACAATTCAATCCACGAAGGATGTAAGAAACGGCACAGTGGTGACACACAATCCCAACTTCAGGAGGCTGAAGCAGAAGGATCACAAGTTTGAGGTCAGTCTGAACAATTTAACACTTCTCAAAATAATGGGCTGAGGATGTTACTCAGTGGTAGAGCACTTGCTTAGCATGTACAAAGTCCTGGGTTTGATTCCCAGTACCACAAAAAAATAAGACAGCTATGTAACTCAGTGGGAAGGGTTTGCCTCAGGCTTAGAATATTAGCCACTAAAAGCACCAAACTCATTTCTATTACTTCCATTCTGTATTTACCAAGCAATCCTCTGATTATAACTTGGATTTGTCTTTGATTGTAATTTGGTCAACACAAAGATGATGACCAGGAACCTCAACTATCCTACCTCTCCATTGCATTTCTCACAAATTTTTTATCCAACAATCTCAACAATCTTTGACTCAGTACACCAGAGTCCAGTTACTTCCAGACCTGATAAACCAATTTCAAGCCTATTAAAGAATCAAGATATTGAAGCCAAATGATCACCATGGTCCTGCCAAGCCACTGGATGCATCTGTGGCAAGTTACTCTGCCTTCTCCAAGCCACTCTCTCAGTGTACAGTTTACATTTCTACTTCCATAATTCTGTATTGCCTGTTATTTGTCTTTTGCCACTAGACTGAAATCTTTAAGGACAGGGAATGGATCTTATCTCTTTAACCCTAACAACTAATAAAGTTCTTGGCACAAAAGAAAAAAATGTGATGAAAGATTCAGCCAGATGCAGTGGTGGGTACCTATAGCCCCAGCTCCTGGAGAGGCTGAGACAAGAGGATCTCTTGAGCCTAGGAGCCTAGGAATTCAGTGCCAGCCTGGGCAGTCTAGCAACCCTGTCACAATAAAAAAAAAAAAAAAAAAAAAAAAAATCCAACTTAAGAGGACATAATTAAGTAATGAGTATTATAAGATTTTATTGGTGGGGGGGCCTGGGAATGTAGTTCAGTGGTAGAGCACTTGCCTAGTGGGTGTAAGGCCTTGGGTTCAATCTCCAGGACCACAAAACAAAATCAGTCATTATTTCTCTCTAAGGATTACAAATGGTAAACTGGACAAAGTGGGAGTATTTAGATTCAGTTGTAACTGTCAGTTCAAGTTGAAGTTACAAAGGTGGCATTCTCACCATATGATACTGCATGAAATTCCAGCCCATGCAATAACCTTTCCCTCAATAACTCTCTCCTATAGAACAGTAGAAAAAATGAGGATGTATTCCTTTACTTCCTAAATATGTGAGACTAGTTTAAGTGCCTTTCATTCAATCAACAAAATGTGCTCTAGAGTTCTGCTATTTCACATAGTGTAGCATACAGATCTGTACTGTCAAGAGTGCCTTCACCAGGAATCAACCAAATTATATAGTAACACACACAAAAGGATAACTTGACAGCACGGGAGAGTACTGGGAGGCCCCTATTGAATGTAGTTTCAATTTTAAGAAAAATACCAGGTATGAAGGGTTTTAAGTTCAGACTGGATTCCAGTGTATAACAACTTCTATCATGTAATCAAACAGGATGACTAATTTTTCTTAATCTTTGGGTCTTAATTCTTTTTTCCTTTTATTTGGGAGTGTTAATTATTCTCCCTAAAGAAAATATGAGTTGTTCTGGCAATTTAGAAAATGGGCTCCAGAGTCAGATGGCCTGACTTCTAATCCTAGCTCTGCAGTTACTAGCTGTGTGGTTTGCAAATCACCTAAACCCTGTGGCCCAGTTGCTTGTAAAATGAAGACAGTAACTACCGTATGGGGGTTGCTGTAAAGATTAAATAATCTCCCACAGTGCTGGGTACATAAGTGCCACTTCACTGTTATTGTTACACATAAATGAAAGTTTGGAAAAACGTTAATTTCCAACTTAAAAAAATTGTCAACATTATTGTGGCAGTTGTGCATTTACTTATTTGTATCTACCCCCCAGACTGTTCTCTGTGACTTCTCCACATACCTCACCCAATCTTTTATACTCAGCATTTAACACCGTGAAAGACACAAATACAACACATGTACAATCATATATATGTATTACTTTATATATATTTATTACTTTAATGTCTGGGGAACTTCCTTGAAGTTTAAATGAACAACAAAATTATTTTAATCACATTTCTCATATTCATAATTTAAGTATGATTTAAGTTTCTCCTAGTCATAATTTAAGTACATTCATGTAGGCCTGTTTTCCTAATCTTAAAACTCTAAACTGAATATTTGATTCATGTAAAAAAGCTATTAAAATTCTGTTAAATATTATGCTGATATAAAACATTGTTACTTTTAGAAATATACATTAAAGTCATTATTAACTTCTCCAAAAATAGTAATAATTCTTCTGATTAAAATTTATATATAAACATACAATGCATTATACGGCCCTTGTTTACTAAAACCTTAAAATCTAGCAAAAGGAGGAAAAAAATTCTTGGAACGTATTCAAACAAATGGTAACAACGAACTAATACAAGAGGAAAAAGGAGGTGCAAAATAGATACATTCTGTAATGAAGATTGCTTACACAGAAGACACTATATAATGCAATATTAAAAGTATTATTTTAAAAATATTTACAACAGCCATTTATTTCTTTTCAGATTACAAAAACGAGCCACAGATCTTTTTACTCTTAGTGAAGAATTGGGAGTAACGGTTTAGACTGTCCGACCAGAAGCACGTCCGTTCTCTGGGAACCCTTTGCAAATTCTTGGGGGATCCCTGGTTTACCCCTTTTCTGTAATGAGTACGGCACCAAGTTATTTCAGGCCACCACCTTTTGGTTTGGTAGTAGATCCCCTAAAATGGAATGGCAAATAATCTACCTCATCCCTTTCTGACAGTGGCAACCAAATTCCAGTCAAAGGCACACTCTTTCTTAGGAAAGGAGCACAATGTGGAATTTAATGCTCTGTAGTCAGATAGGTCTGCATTCGGCTTCCTCTGGATCAGTCACTAGCTATGTGACCCTGCAGAAGTTTTGTTACCTACAAATGTGGAAGAAATGCACCGGTGCGTGCACAGGGTCCTGGGGACGTTCAGGTTCTGTTGCTAAGAGCACCGCTTTCTAGGGCAACAGCGACCAGTGCTGGCCGAGGGACGCCCACATCATACTGATGACATCACTTCCGAGGCGCCAGTCTCCGGCTTCCGTGTGCGGGCGAGAAGGCAGTCAACCTTTGCTAGGGAAAGGAGACGAGTACTAGGTACTGCGGTTCGCGAGGGAGGTGGTTGGAGTTGCTCACCTTTCATTATGATTTTGTGCACCTGGACAAGAGGTTCCCCCTTTTCTAAGACCACCCCACACACCCTCTTTCTTAGAGCAGAGAGCCCAGAGCTGTCCAAGTCACCCGGGTCACTCGGGAGCGGCGATCTTGTCCTGAAAGGGAAGTACAATCTTCCCTGCCCCGATTGAGTTATTGCAAATCTAATTCCTCTGAAGTGACTGACTGGGCCTTATTCCTTGTAGGTGCCTGCTGCGAATTGGTCGCTCGTCTCTAATTTTGGATGTCCTCTGTCCCAGTTGCGACATTATTCGCTGCTGTTTTGAATCCCTAATTTTGTCCATTCGTGTGGTAGGGAAAGGACCTACTTTGCAGTATGAAAATACTAGGATGCTTTAATGATGGACTGTTAATTTGTGGGGGGAAAAAGAGTTGAGATGATCGACTTGTGATGATCGACCTGGTGGCAAAAAATGGAGATTTAGTTTAATTCCTAAGATCGTAATTAAGGATAATATATGTCTTGGGTTGCAGTCATTCTAGTTGAGATATGTTTCTTTAGGATGAACTTCATGAAAAGACATTTCTAAACGACAAGACAATCTTTTTTAGTGTACATATGTGTGTTTTATATGAAATCTTGTTTTAGAACCAAATGATTAAATTTTATTTTGAGAAATATTTCTAGGAAATAAGATGCATTTATTTTTATCTGTTCTATCTGCCTTTGTTGATCGATTGCTTTAAAAAACATTTTATCTTGGTTTTAACTATCAAAAAATAGCAGTTTTTAGAGAATTAGCCATGCAACTATTCCACTGTAATATTGTTTTGTAAAGAATAATGAATAGTGTGGTAAAAATGGCCTGAAAATAACAGTACAACTTGAGCATCCATATTTGAAATACTTGAGAGAAATGTTTCAGATTTCACAATTTTTTTTAGTTTGGAATATTACTATATACATGAGATATCTTAGGAATGGGACCATAGTCTAAAACGAAATTCATGTATATTTCATATACACCTTATACTTATTACCAGAAATTAATTTTTTATAATATTTTTTAATGTAACTGTTTTGACTGACATATCACATGGATTCAGGTGTGAAATTTTTCACTTCTGGCATCATCTCAGTACTCAAAAAATTTCAGATTTTGAAGTGTTTCAGATTTTTAGATTAGAGATCCTCAACCTATAATAGCACAGAATGTTACATCTGACTTCTCTTTTCCCTCTTGAAACACCTCATACTTTTATTTACATCTATAGGTTGCTAGGACTTTATAAAATTTTGGTAACTTTTGCAGAGTTTCCTATGTTTATAAAAGTATGTATTGAAAAATGTCACATATTATTTTAAGTGAATGGATTGATGGCTTATGTTAGTTCCATGTAATAGGTTTGTTTCTATAATTCTTTTCCAGGAATTATCTATATACTAGTAATAATGCTAATATTGAATAAGACAGCAGGAGTTTTTTTTAAACCATCCAAAAGGAAAGTTGATGGATTTTTAAGAAGTTTTAATTTTCATCCTGGAACACTATTTCTTCATAAAATAGTGTTGGGTATTGAAACAAGCTGTGATGATACAGCAGCTGCTGTGGTGGATGATACTGGAAATGTGTTGGGAGAAGCAATACATTCCCAAACTGAAGTTCATTTAAAGTAAGTAGACATTATCTTTGTTATCCCTACCTTTTTTGAAAAAGTAAAATGAGTTGGGCTCAGCAGCTCATGCCTGTCATCCCAGCAACTCAAGGCAGGAGGATCACAAGTTTCAGGCGAGCCTCAGCAATTTAGCAAGACCCTCAACAACCTAATGAGTCCCTGTCTCAAAATTAAAAAAAAAAAAAAAAAGGACTGGAGATGTAGCTCTGTGGTAAAGTGCCCCTGGGTTCAATCCCCAGTATCACAAAAATTTACTTAAAAACCAACACAAGTTATATGTATAAATGTGAATAAGGGTAGAGGTTGGGTCATGCTTTCCTAAGGCATCAGTTAAGACCATAAAACAATTATGGGGAAGAAAGAAAAGGCATCATGAAGAGGAAATCAATGACTAATACTAGAGCTGGGAAAGAGCTTAGTTTCTTTTTGGCAACAAAATTAGCTTAAGTTGGAAACTTAACTGTGGAGGATATAAAAGCCAGAGTGAGATGTTTGAGGTTTTCTATAGTAATTATTATAGGCTTTAACAAAAAAGAATATGAACTTGGCTCCTAAAATTTAACTATTATACATAATAAATACAAAAGAATGGTTCCATTTTGCTTTTTGTTTTCTTTTTAAAAATTTTTATACATTATAATGAAAATACCTAACATACAATATAAAGATAGAATTTTAAAGACTGCGAGAGGAAAGCATCAGATTACATGCAGGGGGAAACCAACACAAATGATTTTTGTTTTTCTCTTCAGTGCTGGGAATCGAACCCAGGGCTGTGCACATGCTAGGCAAGAGCTTCACCCCTGAGCTATACTCCCAGTCCTTTAATACAAATACTTTTTGTGATGATCTCTTTAAAATTCTCTTTATGTTCAAGGAGATTAATTTTCCTAAAATATAATTTTTATCTTGTCCTTCCCTTAATCAAGACTTCTTTAGAATGCTTTCAAAGATTGTTTTGGTGATTTCATTCATTAAATAAATCTATGGGAATTCTGTGCACAAGTTTCGAAAATCAGAAGCATCCCCTCATGTTGAGTTATGATATCATGATGAGTTCTTATCATAGTTGCAGCATTATAAAGCACACATTTTGAAAATACTAATATTTTCAGTTACATAATGATTCATTTGATACCATGCCTTCAGGTATAACATCATTTTTCTTTCTTTGATTTTACAATCATAAAATTATGGAAGGTTGTTCTTTTGTTTCTTTCAGGACAGGAGGGATTATTCCTCCAGTAGCTCAACAACTTCATAGAGAAAACATTCAACGAATAGTACAGGAAGCACTTTATACCAGTGGAATATCTCCAAGTGAACTCTCAGCGATTGCAACTACCATAAAGCCAGGACTTGCTTTAAGCTTGGGAGTAGGCTTATCATTTAGTTTACAGCTGGTGGACCAACTAAAAAAGCCATTCATCCCCATTCATCATATGGAGGCTCATGCCCTTACTATTAGGTTAACAAATAAAGTAGAGTTTCCATTTTTAGTTCTTTTGATTTCTGGAGGTCACTGTCTCTTGGCATTAGTTCGAGGAGTTTCAGATTTTCTGCTTCTTGGAAAGTCTTTGGACATTGCACCGGGTGACATGCTTGACAAGGTGATTATTTTAAGAACTAATTTCTCTGTCTTTTGTGTGTGTGTGTGTGTGTGTGTGTGTGTGTGTGTGTGTGTGTTTTGCTATGGATTAAATCCAGTGTGTCATGCAAGCTAAGCAAGTGCTCTACCACTGAGATACATCCCCAGACCCCTCCACACTTTTTTGTTATGATGTTTCTTTCAATTAAATAGCAATAGATGTGCTATTACCATTAAGTATTTCTCAATACCTTATTAGATAAAAAAAATTATGATAAGAAAAAGAGTAGTATGCAATTTTGTAATTCTTTCTTGTTCTAATAAAATGGTAAAAGGTTTTACATCCATACATAAAGGTTCAAATAATTTGCAGCTGAAGTTTTATATTTAGCCAAATACTATATGTGCAAAAAGTGCTTTGTAAATTGTAATATACTGCAAAATACGAAATCCATGAATACATAAAGATTGACATAAGGACATCAAGATGCACAAATTAAAAAAAAAAAACTGCTACCAACAGCTGAAATGATAGGACAGGTTCTTATTTTTGAAGTTCATCATTAAGCAATCATTGTCAACTTCATACCCATCGTCTAACCCCAGTATAAGATCAAAAGTAGCAGGGCAGTGATTGGCCACTACTAATAAGGTTTTCATAAGGAATTAGGTTGTTTGCTTTACTGAACATCAACTGTAGTCCATATCTGTAGAAGTATGGCATATTCAGCGTTTTTAATTTTTCAATTCATTTCCTTTGTCCTTTTTGGTTTCAAAATATTTGTGACTCATTAAAAATATGTTTTTGTTTTTGATAGGTAGCAAGAAGACTTTCTTTAATCAAACATCCAGAATGCTCCACCATGAGTGGTGGGAAGGCTATAGAACATTTGGCCAAACAAGGAAACAGATTTCATTTTGATATCAATCCACCCATGCAGCGTGCTAAAAATTGTAATTTTTCTTTTTCTGGACTTCAACATGTTATTGAAAAAATAATAATGCAGAAGGAGAAAGAGGAAGGTATATTTCTAATTAGTAAAGTTGGACAAATAAATATTCCTGGATGGAGCCTAAAATTACCTGCTCATTTCTGCAGGCATTGAGAGGGGGCAAATCCTGTCTTCAGCTGCAGACATTGCTGCTGCAGTACAGCATACAACTGCATGCCACATTGCAAAAAGAACACATCGTGCCATTCTGTTTTGCAAGCAGAGAGACTTGTTATCTCAGAGTAATGCAGTACTAGTAAGTTTTATCATTTCACCTTATAGTAATGCTGGTATTTTCCCAGGTTTAATAAATGACTTAGTTCACATCTGTATATGACGGTTGTTCATTTTTGGTCTTCTCAATTCCTTTAGGTTGTATCTGGAGGTGTTGCAAGTAACTTGTATATACGAAGAGCTCTGGAAATTGTAACAAATGCAACACAATGCACTTTGTTGTGTCCTCCCCCAAGACTATGCACTGATAATGGCATTATGATAGCATGGTAAGCCACAGGATATATGTGCTTCACTCATAAGTACATAGTAATTACTACTTCATCATACTAAATCTTCCTTTAAATCTTGAGGCTATTAATTTTATTTTAATTGTTTTTTTATTTAGGAATGGTATTGAAAGATTACGGGCTGGTTTGGGCATTTTACACAACATAGAAGGCATCCGCTATGAACCAAAGTACGTTGTATAGTTTATATTCTTTATGTAAGCTAAATTGTAAAAACCAAAGCCTGGATTTTGCTTTTATATATAAAATTTTCATTAACTTTTTAGTGATACTTGAAAATTATATCAATTTTCATGAACCTCGTTGAGGTTGACACCTTTTAAGAAGTTTGTTTTGCTACAGAATCAAATTAGAAAAATTTTGGCAAATCATAGGTGCATTAGAAACTGGTCATGGGTAGAGGTGATGCATTTCCATACTTCGGACCAGAATGGAGAAACCATGTCTGTAATCTGGACGTTTGCAGTGTCAAGAGGATTTCAGGACCAGCTGGTATGCTGGGAAACAAAATAAGCGGAAAGCAAACAGGTGTAGATGGATTTGTGATTATGTTCTTAACAGGGTAGCTGGGAAGCAGCCAAAAGATAATTGTTTACTGCAAGCCTTATTTCATCTCCAAATCAGAGTTCCAATAACAGTTTTTAAATTTGCTTTCAAGTTCTGGTCTAAGTTAATTTTAGAATAGTAAAGGACAATTGTGTTTCATAATCTGACAACTATAATTTGAAGACTGTTTCATTCAGTATTTCAATTATTGTCAGCATTATGGTCCATTACTAGACAGTTATGCTACATGAACCACAGACTATTAATACTCACGGTGAATGAACAGAGTTGAGTTAGCAGTGTCAGAAAGAATCCCTTCTAACCAAGCCTCAGATAAATTGTGTGCACTGATCTGGTTGTACCCTCTTGTGGCAGTGTTGAGGCTGGAGATGATGGCTTTTTCCAGGCCTTATCTTGGGCTAAAATCTGAAGCTAAAATTTCTTATAGATCAAGAATAGAAAAAGACCATAGAAGCTAAGACCTTTTCAGCCAATAGTGGCAAAGGAAGGTTGAAAGGGGGCAAGCCAACTTTTGAAACCTGGGGAATTTAAAATGTAAATGAATGTGTGCTTGACTTTACATGATAAACTATTTTTATCATTTTACTTTTGTTAAAAATTATAAGGCATCTTTTGTTATTTTTATATTTCATTTTATTTTTAACTTTCTAAATTATAGTATTGGGGAACAACAGAACTCTTTCAAAAACATCTCAGAATTTAGATTTCTTAATGAAATAGTCTTCATTATCCTTGTTTGAGATTCTGCTGTATTTGTATGTAGGAAGCATCACCATATATGATGAATTACACTTTAGATACTTGCACTACTTTGTGGAATTCTAAAGCAAAAAGTGTGCAAAACTAGTGATGGAACATTAATCAAATGTCCGAAATAATACGGTTTGTTTGATTATGATACAGATGTCCTCTTGGAGTAGATATATCAAAAGACGTAGGAGAAGCTGTCATCAAAGTACCACGACTGAAAATGAGGATTTGATCTTTGCTTTTCAAAGAAGTCTCTACAGGTAGTATTTCAGGATTCAAATTAAGTTTCCAATTTCTTCTGTATCACATTGTATAAATATATTGCTTAGTTATCAAGACTTTCTTTGGTTATTATGTCTGCTCTTCTGATAAAATAATAATAGTTTATAGCCTTAGGAGTGTGACTTTTTCACTCATGAGAACCACTGTAAAACATCTTGTGGGGAAAGGATGTATGGATGTTGGCAAGTAGAGAACAAAACTTTGGAAGATACATATATAGTGATTTTATTGAGTCCTGTGCCCAAATCATATAACATAGTGCTTTTCCCCTTTTTTGCAATCAGGATAGCAGAAACTATTTTTTTACTTGTACTGAAACATGATCCTGACTCCTATAATATTTCCATTGATACGGATTCTTACCCTTAATAGTATCAAGTAAATTGCACTTTCTTTTTTTTAAATGTTTTTTTTAGTTATAGGTGGACACAGTATTTTTTATTTATTTTATTTTTATTTATTTATTTTATTTATTATTTTATTTATTTATTTTTATGTGGTGCTGAGGATCGAACCTAGTACCTCACACATGCTAGGCAAGTGCTCTACCACTGACCTACAACCTCAGCCCCAGAAAGTACACCTTTTTTTTTTTTTATTTTTTGGTCCATGTGCGGTGCTGGGTATTGAACCCAGGGCCTTGTGCTTGCGAGGCAGGCAGTCTACCAACTGAGCTATACCCCCAGCCCACACTTTCTTATCATTTGAATTTATTCCTTTCTTGCTTAAAGCATACCATTTCCACCCCCTGCATGTCCTGTTTTAGTCCATCAACCAGAACATTTCAATTCATAGCAGTTAACATAATTTAGAGTCGAATTTGAAAGATTTAAGAGGTTTCTTAGTATGCAGTAGTTAAAAACACAGACTTTGGAGTGAGCCTAAGAAAGCCTGAAGTCCATATAGCTACCATAATCACCATCATTATTATGTTAAGGCATGTTATGGAAAATAACTACTCGTTAATAAATTTTTTGAATGCCTACCGCAGCCTAGGAAGAGACTGAATTATAGCAAGATCCTTAAACTATATGGAGGCTATTGAGTAAAGTGGATGGAGTAAAGGGGAGGAGGCACACTAAAGAACACAGTGAAGCCCAGCTGTCTGTAGCTGTAAAATAGAAGTAGCAGACATACATCAGAACTGCACATATTCAGAAGTGCTTTTGAGCAAAAACATCATTGGTTCTAAGCTACAAAGACATCATCCTTTCTATCTGCAAAACAAAGGCACTCTATAAATATGGAGAATTGTCAAAACTGGTTGCTATATCTTTTAACTGAACTTGTGTATCTGATGAGAAATTATTTCAGTTTTTATTTTTAAATGAAGTATTTTTAAAGTATACATTTTAGGTTTTAGAAACCTCACACATTTGTAATTTATTATCATTAAATATCTTAAGGTATTAAAATGAATGTTAAGATGACGGCTACTTTGAGTCAGGCCTCTTTAACTCAGCAAACCAATTCAAGATGTTTCTAACTCTTGAGACATATATATATATATATATATATCTTTTGCTGATACCACTTATATCAGTTGATAAATTTTAGGAGGTTTATGTACAGAGAGTCTACTGCAGAAATTCTTACCATGTATGTTGGTAAAGAAAATCTGTGTGGTGTCAATATCAAGAATCTCTATTCAGAAAAATTACTCAGCTATGTACATTTTACTATAATTTTTAAAATTTGTAAATTGTGCAGGAATCCTTTTATACTCAATTGTTTTTATTAGCCTTCTGCATTCTCTGGGTTGGCTTTCTGTTCATGTTTCCCAAGTTGGTTCAAAAACACTATTCTTGGTCTTGATACATCTATGATATCTGATGAAATTGCAGATGAAAAAGAAAAAACATTATGGGAAACAGTGGTCTTTTTTGCTATTTTGAAGAGTCCCATGAAGTTTGTTACAGGAGGTATTAAAGTCAAAGAATCTTTTGGTTGAATTTTAGGTTTTGCTTTTCTTCGGTGCTCTTTCCCTAAAAATTAAAGGGCCACAATTAAATATCTCTTAGGCCTAAGGGGGGTCCAGGTATAGTCTCATTACTCCATCTCTAAGTAGTTTTGTTTCTTTACACAAATAAAACATACTAAGAGAACAGATCAGTAGCATCTGGACTTTTAGATTTCAGAGATTTGTAGGGACCAATAGGTGGTTTACCAACTTTTTATTATGCCAAGTTAGCACTTATAAAAGAAGACGTGACAACTACTTTAAATATTACCTTATGATGTTTTAACACCAAAAAAGTATAAGAGACATTATTTCATGTTGAATGAAATTAATTTTATCAGAAACTTCCTATGTTGTCCTTTTATTTTTTCTCATGTTATCACAACTGTAAAAACTTCATCAGACTATTACTGGTGCAGATGTACTGATTTTTGTTGTTTAGAAACTAGTATTAAAGTAAAGAAAGAATAGGATTGACTTTATTCTTACGTGTAAATTACTCTTAGGTTAAAGAAAAAAAAGAGGGAGAGCCAGGCACTGTGGCACATGCCAGTGACACTGGAGGCTGAGGCAGGAGGATTGGGAGTTTAAATCCAGCCTCAGCAAAAGCAAGGCACTAAGCAACTCAATAAAACCCTGTCTTTAAATAAAATACAAATAGGGCTGGGGATGTGACTCAGTGGTCGAGTGCCCCTGAGTTCAATCCCCAGTACCCCCCCAAAAAAAGTTGGGGGGATACTTCTCTATATGGCCGTGATAATACAGAAATATAGACTCCACACATACCTAACTTCCCTCACATACTCCCTGAGTAAATGAAGTTCATCCTCTCTTCATTATCTCTCCCTATTCTCTCCTTTTTTTTTTCTGACTGCAACAAACTGATGGACTGGGATACATACTAAGTAAAATTGACTTTGGTTCTACATAAACACTGATGAACAAGCATATACATGCAACTATTAAGTAACTTGTATTACCTGTTAAATGTCTAATTGGAAGGAATGAATAATACAAGATCTAGATTCTTATTTCCTCAGACCTAAGCCCCCAACTGTTATCTACCAACTATATGCAAAACTAAATAAGAGTATCAATGGAAAACATGTCTCTGCTCTAAAAAATTTATAGATAAATACACTGTACATGAAGCAGAACAATAGCAAGATTATTTAAGTCATACATACATGTTGTCTAAATAATGAATTATTTCTATGCTTGGCTTGTGGAAAAAACAAAGAGGAATTTCTGTCAAGTGATATTAGGGAAGGCTTTAAAAGAAATTATTAGCATGGACTTGCAAATAGAAGGTATTTTGGTATATAGAATTACAAAAGAGAAGTTTACAGATAAACTTCTTTGTTTGTTTGTTTGCCTCTGCATTTCAGATTTTTAGGAATGGACAGAATTATAAAATGCCAGGGCTAGAGGTATCTCAGAAATAAAATAAAATTACTTACCCTTTTTAAAGACAGGAATTATGGATGGTCCTCCATTCTTCTCCAGACTAAAAAGGAAAATATTTTAATCAAATAATAAAATAAATGAAGACATTAGTGTAACCCAAAAAACATGAAATATATGGAGATTTATTCCATATACTATGTTTAATACCTAATAGCCAATTTCCATACATGTTAATTAACATGTATTTTTATACATGCATATTATGCATGCAATATTATGCATATTACCTGTAGGTATTTTGTATTCTCACTTATTTATGCACTTCAAACAACTGGATCATTAAATCTTCTTGAAGTAATGGGAAGAAGAGACACTTCAACTGGGTTTTGGGAAAGGGTTGTATTTTTCCCATTCCACAAAGTTGCTATTTAGGCTAACTGTGGGAATGACTGAAAATACTACTTACACTGTTTATCCTAAATTAAATTAAAGTTTTGAATCAATGAAAATATTTAACATTGTCATTTCTAGCAATGAAAATTTAGATTTCCTGGTTTATTCTATAATGTCAGACATTTTCAGTTTTGTTTTTTGGTTTTTGGTACCAGGAATTGAACCCAGGGGCACTTAACCACTGAGCCACATTGGTTGCCCTTTTTACTTTTTTATTTTGAGACAAGACCTTGCTAAGTTGCTTAGGGTCTTGCTAAGGTGCTGCAGCTGGCTTTGATCTTGTAATTTTCCTGCCTCAACATCCCGAATTTCTGGGATTACAAGTATGTACCACTGCACCCAGCAGACTTCCACTTTTTCAAAGAATTAAAATGACTCTGAAGATATACTCTTTGGAGCTGGGATTGTAGCTCAGTGCTAGGGTGCTTGCCTAGCATGTGTGAGGCACTGGGTTCAATTCTTAGCACCACATATAAATAAATAAAACGAAGGTTCATCAACAACTAAAAAAATGAAAAAATAAAAAAAAGATGTACTCATCTTTCTATATACTTAAAATTGATGTTTGTAACCATAATACACTATTGAATTCTATTCTGTGTATCATAGGGTTAACACTATATGTTGAGTAATTATATTTCCTGTATATGAATATGACCACTTACAAAGAAGTCTTGAAATTCAGGTACATCTCCAGAAGAGAAAAACATACCCATAGTAAAGAGATTCTGTCTCATGCTTTTTCAGAGGCTTGAGTTCATAATGAAACTACAACATTGAGACAGAATTTGCTGAGTAAATGCCTGGTAAACTTTACCATAACTCTAGCCACTGGGTCTGATTTAGCCCCATTTCTACACTGGGAATTTGAACTAGCTTTGGATCAAGTTCAGAAGACCTACTTGAAGCTAAGGTTAGTAGTAGTCCTGCTTGACTCAGAACTCTCAAATGTCCCTCTAGTCTGATCAGAAATGGCTTTGATCAGATATGGAGTTAACCAGTCTCCCACAAATTTTTCCAATAAAAATCTCTGGCTATTCAGGGTCCCTAGGGTCTGTACCTAGTACTAAGCTGGAATTAAAACAGGCTTTGAACTGCAAGTGGTTGCATTCACCTCTAATTCCAACTCCTTGGGAGGCTTAGGTAGATGGCCTTGAGCTTAGGAGTTCAAGGCTAGACTGGGCAACATAGTAAGACACTGTATCAAAAATAAGTAAATAAGGGTAGGATGTAGTTCAGTGATAAAGTACTTGCCTACCAAGCACAAGACACTGGGTTCAATCTCCAATGCTATTATAAATAAGTCAATAAATCAGGCTTTGGCAGTGGACCTTTAGAATGAAGTTCATCCTTCAGTATACAGAGGATCTATTCATATGAGGATATTTCCCTGTGGTTGATAAACTTAATAAAATCTAAAAGGTTCATTACTGCAATTCCACATAGTGACACAGTACCTTAAAGAAGGAAGTCCCACCATTTGTTTCATTTGAAATTCCTTTAAAAATACTGGGTTAATATTTGCATCTCTGCTGATATTATTTGTTATACGAAGAAACTGATTAGGTTTATTCCTGCATTCATTTAATAGGATGCGGAAAGCATTTGCATTGTAAGTTAAGTAGCCAAGAGCACAGGAGCAAGCTGTGCGAACCTAAATAAAGAAGAAACAATTCTTTATTAGCCAAGGGCTTCGTTCTTAAAATACCTAACTCAGTGCACTAGTTAGCTTCATCTGAGTAGTTTTGACAATTATTTTGCCTGTGTTCCACTTCAGGATTTTTCAGAACTACTCAGGTGGTTGTCATAGGAAACCAGGAAGATGGGCTAACAATGGCCACTCAGGAAAACAGTTTTACACTCACAAGAACAAAGAAGGCACAAATATTAGGCCCCAGGGCTCTAAAAGAAGTAGTATTCCTTACTTTAAAGGAAGTAGCCTTTGCCTGTGACCCTGATATAATTAGGTTGTTCATATGATAATTAAAAATATGCTCCTGGGCAGTTGGTAAGGAATTAGATAGTTGTAACATAAAAAATTTTCATAACATTAACATAAACCAGGCCTATGAGGGGAACCAGAAAGTTGACATATTGGTCTTCACATTGGTGTCACATGTTCTGTAATGCCCATATGTCTTTTACTCCTTGAACTTTTTGTTCTGTTTCACTGTGGTTTTTGAACCAGCATCTTCAGTTGCTGGGAACCTGTTAGACATACAAAGTTTGGGACTCACCTCTGATATATTTGATTGAGAATATGGGGAGCAGGGCCCAGCAATCTATGTTATAACAGGCCCTACAGGTGATTTTAATACACCTGAAAGTTGGAGAAATATTTTAGATCTTAGGGGAAAACAGTAAGTGAACAGTCAGAAGTAGACCTTTGCTATGGCCAGCATGGACTCTTTCACCTATTCTTCCCTCTAACTCTGTTTGGCAGATAAGGAAAACTCCTTTGGGTTTCACTTTCATTCATTCCAAATCATAGAAATGTCTTAAGATCACAAAGTAACTAGTTTTTGTGAGATACTTTAGAAACATTTTAATTATAAATTTGAAAAGTGTTTCTTTTTAAATTTTCAATTATAGTTGTTAGTATAAATCCTAATTAAGTCTTTGAGTTAAAACAAATGTGACTTTTTGTGGGAATCAAAACTGTAGAGGGGAGATAGGAGTAACTACTAGAAAGTTCACCTAATTTTGAGTTAGTAACATGAACTATATTTATTATATAACGTGGTCAACCTGAGGGGAGTAAGGTGAGAGAAGCAAATTAATTTATTTTTGCATATTCTGTTTTATATATTTTTTTTAATTTTGCTTTTTGGTTTTTGTTTTGCTTTGTTTACCTCTTCTGTGCTTGAGTACAAGTGGTAGCAGAGTTGATGGATTGTTCCTAATGTGGTAAATGCTTCTGGAATACCAGCTCTAGAATGAGCCAGGCTAGCTATTAAGTTTCCTGTAAATTAAACAAAAAAAAAAGTTTGTGTCATATAAATGATGAGTTGTGCTTTTGTTCACTTATACATAACATTAAAAAGGTTCGAGTCATAAGACATCTTATATGAAGAAGTGGTGACAAAAAGTATGTATATAAATATGTAAATGTGGAACAAATTTACCTAAAATTGTGGTTTTGATTTTCTGTCATAAAAAGTAAAAGTTAAATAGGTTAATGTAAAAGTGGGATTTATTTTTTTAATTTGAGGTTTTCTTCCTTTCATTGCTTCAAAATATATTTTGTTTTGAGGTTGTTAGGGTGTTGCTTTAAAATAACAATGAGCATAATGACTAAATTAGCATAAAACAATTTAATGTACTTTTGCAGTTCAAATGGCTTTAAGAGTGTAATGGTATTTTAAAAGCAAGCATTATATCTCTTGTAGAAGTTTAAAATAATTGAAATTCTTACAACAAAAATTTGGGGGACTCAAAAAGAATAAAGTGACCCTTTAAAGTAAAATAAATAAATGTGTATCTACCAACTTAATACTATTTCATTCATATTGGTATTTTGTTTTAAAATATAAATATTTTTACATATGTGGGTAAATACTTTTTGAGAAATGAACTGAGTTTGTGTTTTTCTGGCCTACATTACAAGCCAAGGAATTCTCTGTTTATTGCCTCAGGATGGAGAGCATTGAATTATAGAGGCTAAAGCAAAAGCTGTCTTAAGGTAACCTCTCTGTAAAGTTAAAAACATGTTTTTGAGGCCAGGGAATTAGAAATGGGAAAAAGCTGGAGGGGGTAGAGAATCTAAAAGTAAGAGAACTTAGATTTGTAATTTTCAAAGGAGTAGGAGAAGGAACTTTGAAAATAGCTAAGAGGGACTCACAGACACCTGGCACAACTGGACAGTTGACCGCGGAAATCCCAGTCTCTGCAAAATTCCTGTGCCTTTGGATCCTCTTCTGGGAATCATGTCAACTTGGACACTGAGCAGTTATTTTACACTATCCCTGAGGCCAGAATATCTACTTTTCCTGGGCTACCACAGATATGAATATGACTCTAGAGATGCATTTGACCTTGGTGGCAGAGTACAGAGCAGTTTCAGTAATTTTTAAGATTCAATTCTCACCAGACTGGAGAAATTAATGTTGGAAAGTCATTGGAAATATGGCATTCCATGCACAGAATAGTTTGTGGAACAAAATGTAAACCCGCTATGATTGTTTTTCAGTCACAGAATTACTATGACAATGAATTAGTAAGGTTATTAAGGTGAAAAAATATTCAGTAATTTCTTTTAAGCATGTTTTCCCCTAGCTAGTTTCCATAAGAAAGTTTTTATTTGCTAGATTTTTTTACCTGCCATGCAAATATACTTCATAAAAATATAATTCTATAGCACAGTAAATAGAGTTTCCTTTGCTGCCCTCAGTGATTCATTTCAGTTTTTAAAAGTACTCCATTTATTTTGTTAGTCACTGACTGTCATTCTGACACTGTTTTTATGTTGCCTTGAGAGTGATGTATCAAGTCAATTAAATGTTGATCACTTGTGTGCGAGCTGGAGTTAGGTTTGGAGTAGATGCAGTCATAATTAAAATTGTGTCCAGAACTCCCTTGGACCATTTTGGTTTGCTGTGTTCCATAGCAATATAGAGAATGTTTAAATGTTAACAAGTGTGCAGGGTTGTAGAACTGGTCAATAGGCAACCAGATAGAGGTACATCAATATAAATCTGCCATACTATTATAAATTTAGTGTGTGTGGCTGGGTATGTAGCTCAGTGGTAGAACACTTGCACAAGGTCCTGGGTTCAATCCCTGCACCACAATAAATAAACAAACAAACTCTGTTGTTAGCTCACAGTTGCATTATCATTTTAAATTCTGGAAAACATATTTAGGGGTTTGGAAAAGTAACTGGGAAAGCAAAAAGGCTATATTCAGAGTTATTCTGTTCCTATTCAGGGTACAGAGTAGATGCCCATTGTTCCATGTAGACTTATTTTGGAGTTCCATTTAGACTAACATGAGTTCATTCAACAAACTGTATGAAATGGTATAAGACTTGTTATTTTATTATGGCTCAAATTACAAAAAAAAAATTCTGAAAATAATTTTACGTGGATACAATTAGCTCTAGTCATTTCTTACCTGTCAAGACAATAGTAGTAGTGTGAACTGAATACAGACTATCAACTAAAATAGTAACACCTCTTGCAGACAGAGTGATATGGTCCACATCTATAATCACTTTTGCTAATACAATAATCTAAAACAAAAAAAGAAGCATAGAATCACTGAACATTTTCTACTCAACTTATCTAATTAAGGTTTTATGATGGGGGCTAATTCTTCGGAGGGTAAAGTGGGTATTTGATGGAATCTAGTAGAAGAGAAGCAAGTGATGGCAGGAAGGAGTTTAAGCACTTGTCCCTAATTGGTCATAGCAAAGACCATAAAAGGCAGAATTATTATTTCTATAATATTTGCGATTTTACCTCCTTGAATTATGCTTGTAGAAAGTACTTCTCCTAAAGATTATAGGACAGAAAAGAGAGACAATAAGACTAAAAAAAACCCAGATACAAATGCTTGTTACAAGGTTGTAGAATCAGTGTGATCAGCTAAAGGTTTACAGTTAGAAAAATCTGTCTTGACACTAATGTTTCTCTAGTTATTTCCTTATAATATGGGATGATGAAAATAATACTACCTACCTCTCAGCCTCACAGGGTTAGTTTAAGCATTAGATGAGGTGCAAAGGCAAAAGTGCCCTATAACTTATAAAAGTCTATGTAAATTAAGAAATGCTCTCAGATAATGGAGTTTATATGAAGTGTTTGGAACTGATGTACAAAGCATTAAATTTTACAAGTCAGTAAATATTTTATTAGACCCCCAAAGTTTTAAATATTCACTGAAAAGATACTCTTATCAATTTGAAGTATTAACCTCTGATGTTATACCTGAAATGCTGCCATTGCCCTCTCAGTTTCAATTGTTGACATAAGAAAAGGCTCAAAAATAGATATGGTCATTATTCCACTTTCCAGTATTAAGTATTGTTGAAAGCGGTTATTGAAGGCAAAAAGAGTTAATGCATAGCCTGCTCTTAAGCAAATACCCTGCAAAGAGAAGTGATGAACTTCATTTATCAAGTTACTCAACATAATAGGTTGTTCATTCTTACCAATTAAAATATACTGTGTTCTTATCACTGGGAGTAAAATATGACATACTGGGGAAAACAGCAGAGAGTTACCCTTGAATGTTACTAAATAGAAAAATAGAAAACTAGATCATGGTGTCAGGAAAAAGAAAAAACATTTTAATTTTCAAAGAAAATATTAGATTACTGGTTATGCAAATGAACACGTGAATGATAAGAGGAAACAATTTCATTCACCTTCAACTTTTTTATTGGAACATTTTTTAAACATATATATTTTTAGTTGTAGGTGGACACAATACCTTTATTTTATTTTTATGTGGTGCTGCAGATCAAACCCAGTGCCTCACCCATGCTAGGCAAGCACTCTACCACTGAGCCACAACTCCAGCCCTGCAACATTTATGTTTTATTTTCATTTCAAGATTTCAAAGTAGAGTTGATAAATCAAAGCTTCCATTCTATAACATTGAATTTCATGAATTGTTGGATATTCTACATTGTCTCTTTAAATACATACTTGTGTAAACAAAATTTTATTTGTAAACTCTATTGTACTGTATCCATGGAGGAATAGGAGGAAAATAATTTACTTTTAGGAGTCTCATTTTAGCTTGGTGCAGTGGCACATTCCTGTAATCTAGCTAGTTTGGAGGCTGACATGGAAGGATCACAATTTCCAAGACCAGCCTGGGCAACTTAGTGAGACCTTGTCACAAAATGAAATATAAAGGGCCAGGAGTGTAGCTCTGCATGTGAAAAGCCCTAGGTTCAATCCCCAGTACCACAAAAAAAAAAAAAAATGCAAAATAAAACAAAAAATACATTTTAATATTCTCAGGCTGGGCAAACAGTAAAAGTCAGTTTCTCCCTTAGAATTAGTTGGCTTGCCTAAACTATTCAAGTGGGGTAGATCTTCCAGAAAGACCCAAAACTTATTGCATTTCCACATAGACAAAGTTGGTGTGGCTAGAAGTTTCCAAAATATGTTAACAACTAAATTCTTTTTTTTTTTTGCACTCTGTTTATTATCCATAGATAGCTATTTATTCAGTGGCATATTTAGTTGTTGAGTATTCCTCCATTCCTTCCTAATTCCTACAGTAGGTCTGTGTAAGTCACCCACTTAACTAAGGATCAGAGTAGCTCAGTGCTTTCTCCATAGCCCTAAGAATACCAACATGCCCCTATGGAGCAAGTAGTTAGAGACAAATTTAGTATAGAGTATAGGATGTTCTAGAAGATTTTTAACTCACCATTGTAATAGTTCTTAGAATTAAGAAATATGACCATAACCAAATAAATCCTTTGGTTTAGTTCCTCAGTTTCCTAAGAGTCCTTTCATCTTACAACTGATGCACAAAAATGTATCTCTTATTAGCCAAACATGGGTGAAACAAAAGTTAACATCCGGGAGGGAACAGAGAATGCTTGAGAGGGACATAAGTGGTAGAAGAAAAGGGAAAAGGTCTGTAATGAGGGAGAGGATGAAGAAGAGTAACATTAGGAAGAAACAAGGAGGAAAGGAACCAGTGGCTTAGAGAATCAAATTTAGTCTCCTCACCATATTTCTTCCCATGTTTTTGTTTTTCTTTTTGCATGCCACAGTAAAGTCTTACATTTAAAAAAAAAAATAAGATGCCCTCCCAATCCTCCTATGTCTCTCTAAAATGTCACAGAACTGAGACATAGTTGGCAGTTTTCTTCCCTGTAGACAAGGTCAGCTCCCATTTCTCTAAGATGGTGCTATTCAAAGTGCAACCCATGGACCAGTGAAAGTCAACACAACTTGGCAACAGGATAGCAGATATTGATAATGAACATTAAAAGGAACAACTTTTCCTTATATTTGAATACCAATTTAAAAATATAGAGGGAAGGAGGGAATTTTTTTAAATTATCATTATGCAATGTCACATTAATTGTTGTTGTATCAGTGGATGCTAAAATTGGTGAGCAAAAGCATGATGCAAGACGGAATATTTGAATAATCTCAAGTCTCTCACCTTAAGATGCTTGTTAATTACAACGGGGACAACGTAACTTTATAGTGGGGAAATGTAGCAGAGACCACTTTAAGTAATTGATGTTGAGCATTACCAGTGATAAGACATTTTAACATGATTCTCCTTTAGATATGATGCACTAGGGAGGGAGTGAACTTCTACATCACTTCTATGATAAGGCTAAAATGCACAACTTCCATTTAATCATGAAAAAACGTCGAATACAGTCAAATTGAGGGACAATTTGTAAAATAACTTTCCTGGACTCATCAAAAATATCAAAATTATTATAGACAGGAAATCATGAAAGACACAGAATGACTCGGCTTCACAAACTAGAGACTAAAGAGACAGGACTGGTGGGTGTAATGCGCTATCCTGAATTGGAACAGAAATACTGATGAGGAAACTGACATAATTTAAATAAGGTCTGCATACTAGTTAATAGTATTATATCAGTATTAATGTCCTGGTTGACAGTTGGGAAAATAAACTGAAGGATATACCAAACACTCTACTACTTTTATAAATTTTTGGAAAACTTAAAAATTATTTCAAAAATTTAAAAGTTTTTTGTTTGTTTTTTTAAATCACCTCTCTAGGGAACTACTGGGGAAAGCTGTTTTTCTTCACAAATTGAGAAGTATCACTTTGAAGTATTGGGTAAGAAGTATATGCCTGAGTGTTGAAAGAGCCTGAAAGTAGATTGAAGGTTTGGTTCAGGACAGAAGGGATTGATTTTTTGGCTCATCACCAAGCATTAAAATTGCTGCATTTCAAAGATGAAATATGACAACTATGAAAAATGTGGTGCTATATTGTTATTATATATTCATAAATTAATGACCTACAAAGAGATCTTTTACATTTTGTTCCTTTAGTAATACATTTAAATATTTACATGAAGAAAATTTGGTTATACTTTGAAAGTGTGGTGTACAAACCATTTTCTTCTAAATGAACTCTAATATTTTGTAAAGGTATTACCTTATCTGTTGAGTGAAGAAGATAAAGGACATCAGAATACTGAAATCCTTCTTTTTGTTGTAATTCATTCTGTAACTCTTCATTCCTTAGGACAATGCATGCCAAGGAAAATGCCACTTCAACCTAAATATGTGGTTTTCAGAAATTATTTTTCACTCATGTTTTACCAAATGGCATATTTCATTATACAAACATTTGTATTGGATATATTATGGAATGATTCTATAAAACCTGTTCAGGTATAATCCTTTGATTCCAATTCTCTGACTAGTCTTTACAGAGTGACCCAATTTCTGGAGAAATACCCTATAAATTTAAACTAAGCTTTGTGAAATAGAACTGAGTTGTAGTATTTTTCCTCCTCTAGGTTCGGAGTTGTTTTTAAGCCCATTAGGAGGATAAACCTTGTACATTACTGAGATTCAATAGAGAAGTTTTTAAAATGCTACACTATGCATTTCTATGAAAATGTTACAAATTTGAAAAGCATGATTATTGAATTATTGTGAAATGTTTTATCCGTTACAGAATCTTATTTTTGAGGCAAAATATTGATGGTTACTTATGTTCTCTGGGTTTCAAAACCCATTGAAAATTCAGACTGAAATATAGCTGGGTGCCATTGAAGTAAACTATTTTCCCATGACAATGCACATTTTAAAATAAATGACATTTACTTATACTTTGAAAGTCAAAAGTAAAACCTAAAACATTGCTAGCATATGCTTCTCCTTTTTTCTTGGTTAATTCTTATAATAAAATAATCTCTTCTTCATAGCCAGAAAGAACACATAGTTTATTTAACAAATATATCCTTTAAAAGAAAGATTGCTGTTTACTTATGTATTTTTATCCTTATATTGTTTCTATTTCCTTGTCCCCAGAAGAGCCCCTACCAAATTTTGACAAGAAAATGTATATTTTGTTGTTATAATTTCCTGCCTGATGAATTTCTAAAGCCTTGTTAAAAGGACCTGAAGAGATGTGAATGTTATTTTCTTAAGGGCATTTTACTGGAAGAGTGAATAACTCTTCAACAAAGTAGTTCTTTGTAATGTCCCAGCCTCAGGAAAACCACGAAGAAGGGAAGATGATAAAGAACATCAGAATACTCAAAATCCTTTTTGTCATAATTCTTTCTGTAATGCATTAGAATGCTGCTCAGTGGAAGGTAGGGCTGCTTTGATGTTATGGCATTGACAGTACATTGCCATGTAAGTCACACATCCTCACTGTCCACACCAAATAGGAAAGATGTTCTTTGAATAAAAAAATATCTGAGAAAAACATTTCTTTAAACAGCAAGAATATAACAATTTACTATTATGGTTTATAGTGACCTTTTTGTTTAAAACTTAAAGATTTTGTGTAAAAAAGTGAAACTTTTTATTCTTGTGAACTATAATAAATATATAAATTATCCTAAAAAGTGATCTTAATCTTTATTATATCAGAAAAAAGTTTTGAACTTTGATATATACCTTAATATTAGGTGAAGGGTGGTTTCTTAGTAGTTGGATAAGTATAGGAAAGGCATTTTCATCTACAACAAATTGTTGACTAACAGGATTGCTTGTATGGGCTACACCTGTAAAAGTTCACGTATCACTGAGGTGATATTTTTTCCATCTTGTGAATGGTAAAGTCAATTGTAAGTTAGTATTATTGGTTGATAACATGGTTAGTAATGTGGTTAATAAATCACAAAAGAAAGGTTATATCACACTATTTTAATAGTCCTTATTAACTTATTAAGAAGCATAGTTAACAAACATGGAGAATTTATTATTAGAACTGTGGATGGCTTTCTAACAGACACACAGCAAATAAATTAGAAGAATGCTATATTATCAAGGAATATTAATAGCATCTATCATTTATTGAAGAAATATTATGTGCTAGTTACTTAAGTGCATAGTTAATTTCCATAAAAAGTTTATTTCTATAAAAATGACTAGGGTAAATCACTGAGTTAAGATTTATAGATTCCTTAAATTAAATGTACTTAAAAAAAGTCTTACTATAACTCTTTATAACCTACAACTTTAAATTGCAGACCTAAACTCAATGGAGAAATTCCAGCCACGTCTTTATAGTGTACATGCATAGTTTTAATTCTTTTTTGGCCAGTAAATGTCAAAATACAATGTAGTAAGTTTGTATACTTAAGTATAAATACAAGATTGGGTTTCTTTGTCAACAATGAAAAGAAGACAGCCACAGATTGTTATCTGGGAAAGTTTGAAAGACTGGAGACATCAGAAGGAACAAAGAATACTTTTCTTCCATTACTTTCTCCTCCATCCCCCATTGATATGAACTAAAGGAAAGAAATTATGTGTATGTGTGTATATGCTTGTGTACATGTATCAAGCAACTGTGTATGTGTGTGTACATATATAAAATCATTTTCTAGAATTTTTGGAACACATAATTTATACCATAGCCTCTGGCCAAAAATAAAATAAAATAAAGGAACATTTTATTTTGTGACCTTGGAGTAGTTAATGAATTTCTGCAAGTAGTTTTAATAAACAAGGAGAAAATAAAATTTGGGGGCTAATACCTACGTACTTTCCTCAGCTGTATTATTACTTTTCAAGAAATACAGTGACCTAGAAATAAAAATCTTATTTTCCCTTTGTTTGCAAGAAACATTCTACAGTCAACCCTCTGCATTCATGAAGGTCAGCAACCCAAATTTTTACTTTTGGTAGGTCAATCATTGACAATTCCACATTTTCCAGGTAACTCAAAACATCGATTCCTTTGCAACAAAGGCCACTTTATAAACAAAGAATTATTTGGAATGGAAAAATGTGCTTTGATATCAGGAACTCTTCTAGATCTTCAAATACTTAGTCCTCGAATTTCAAAGAAGAGATATTTATTTTCTTTCTCTTTTTTTTTTCTTTGAGCAGCCAAGAAAAAAAATTACAGTTTATTAAGATTCAACAAAGTGTTGTATTATTGAAAGCAACTTTTGGTGCATATTAGATATTTATTTTCTTAAACTTAAATGAGATTGCTTTAAAGTCAAAATAGTCAATGTCTTCATTTTCCACTCAGAATTCAAGAGCAAAACCATGCAAAATTCTTACTTTTTCCTTATATACTTACTAAGGTCTTGGAAAAAACTTTCATAAATCTTCTAGATTAAATATCTTAAACAAATATTTAAGAAATTGAGATTAAGTATACAAACCAATACAAATAGATCCCACTGCTCTGATGACACTGAGAAGTGTGCCTTCAGCTATCTTACTCATTCTTAGTAAGCGAACCAAGGGTGCAATTCCATTCCCTTCACATATTTGATTTTGATGCATCCTGCTGTCCTTACTTAGAGCTATGACTGCTTCACCTCCTAGTGAAGAAAGAGATATGTATGACAATCCATGTGTTCCTACATTGTGCAGATTTATGTACAGGAAATCACTTACCAACATACTGCATTTTAGCTGATGGTGACAGAAGCATATTTATTATAAAGTTGTATCCAATCTGTTCTGCCATATATTTTTGTTGTTTCAGTGTTTGTCCTGCCAAGGCCCAAAGTGCTACAGCTCCTTGCTCCTTAACATCTATTTGAAATGCCTATTTAAAAATTACAGTCATTCAATGAACATTTATTGAACACTTTTGGTATGTATATTTTATAAAACGTTTATTCCAGAATTAGTTTTTTCTATTCACTAAACAAAATTCAAAATTGAATAATTCATCTAAAACAGATGGCTAGTAATGATAAAATTCCTACCTTTAGGAGTTTCAAGAGATATTTACTTAAATTTTTTTCCAGAAATGCTTTCTGTATAAAAGGGTTATAACTTGCCAGTGATTCCACAGCCATTGCACCTTTCAATTGGACACTAAGTTGTTTCCCTTTAAAAAGAGCTACCAGGGGAGGAATTGCTCCTTCCATAGCTATAGCATCCTGAACTTCCTTATTGTCACGCCCAACCTCAGCAATTGTAGCAGAAGATACAGCCTTTAACACATCTTTAAATGAATCAAAAAACAAGTTATGGAAGACTTTTATAAAGTAAGAATATCAAAGTGTAGCATATATCATCAGTTTCCCATATTACACCACATTTATAAAGTTAAAAGAAATATTAGAGTGAAAAATAGTAAAAAGAAAAACTGGATTCATTATCTAAACAATAAAACTTTAGATTTAATCATTATTTCTTATGAAGATAGGTAGATTTAGATAAAACATACATATTCAATATAGTCATGCTACAAAAGCAATAACCTGCTTTTTATTTACTATTAAAACATTTTCCCATTCTTTATGAACACTGATGTCTTTTAAATATTCCCTTAAAGAATGTATCACATTTTCTTAGTGCATTCACCTTTTGAAAATATATGTTGTTTTAAAGGTTTAGCTGTTTTAATTTCAGAAGAAATCTTACTAGCATGTAAGATATTCCATTCCTGTCTATATTTTTTTCTCTTAGCAAAGTGTTCCAGGAATTACTGGAATAACTCAGTACATTTCAGTAAAGTAGTTTTCAAAAATAATCACATTTTAAACTTCTGTAATCAAAGTTTGAGTATTAATGTTATGTGCCTTTTTTAGTATAGGTGTTATCATTAACTTACATATGAGTAAGCTCAATAAGCAAAAAATGCTGTTCCATTTCATTTTATATTTTTGGTTAAACATCTATGCTTATTAACTGGTTTTACATATTTTTTTCTTTTCTTTTTTTTTTTTTTTCTTTGCTGTCTGGGAATTGAACCCAATACCCCATGCATGCTAGGCAAATTCTCTGCCACTGAGCTACAGCCCCAGTATTGTATACTCATTTTATATAAATTTATATCAAATATGTTATTATTTTTATTTTAATTATTTTCTTCACTTAATCATTATGTAATTCATTCAGCAAATATTTATTGAATAGTTACTGTGCACTGAACATTGTTCTAGGTAATAGGAATATAATGATGAACCAACAAAATAACAAACTTGGGGAGCAGGACGTACATTAGAGTATGAAATAGCAATAAGTTTAATACTACTTGAAAAGTAATTAAGACAATGATTAGGAAGTGACAGGCCATTTCCTCTTAAATTAAGGAAATTAGTAAGACTTACTGGCCATGCTGGAAATGTAGGCCTTATTTTAGGTGATAAAGAGTCAGTGAATAAAGAAGGGGAAGATATGATCAACTTTACATTTTAAGTGTAACATTCTAGTAACACTTGGGATGATAAGCCAAATAGATTCCTAAAATTAAGAGAATGTAGGGGAAACCATTCTTTCTCTTATCCAGTATTCCTGCATTCGTACGAAAGAGTAGAAATTTCTCACGCATTTCCAACTCATAAGTATTTAGGACTTAGAAAGATTGTTTAAGGAAAGTGTGCTGTGTGAAAGAAGCAACAGGACAAAAATGGAAGCTTGGGGATCTCCAAAGACTCAGTAGAGGAGGACAAATAGTGAAGGTGTCCTTTATCTAAAACTCTAGGCATCATTATTCCAAAATTTTCAGATTTTAAATGGTAATGAGTACATAAGCCACATATTACCTAGCATCCCAGAGAGGGCTGGGGAAAATACACTTCTGCAGTGAATTGTGTGAATAATTAGTTTAAAACAGGTAATTAGGGCATCTTGAGTTTTTTTCTCAGATTAATGGAAAAAGCATTTTGTGTGTCTCATATATAGTTTAGTTTCCATGATGGTGTCATATGGACTTTTGTTAATAACAGAACAAGATGTATGCCATAAAAAAATCAGCAGCACTTTGAGAATGAAGGCAGGCACACATGTAAGTGTGCATGTAGCAATGTAAATACAAATGGCTAAAGCTTGGTGAAGCAAAGGCCTAAAATAAAATAGATGTCAGCAAGGATTGAAGAATCTAGACGTGGAGGTTTAGATCATGGAGATGATCAGCAAGGCCACTGTCTGAAGAAAATACTTTGGAGCCCTTTTACCTTAGTGCATGAAATCGTTAGGAGTGGTTCATAATAATCAGGAAGATACCAGAATGAATAAAATTCCTTTGGATCCCCTACAACTTAACAACCCAGCTAACATCAAAGAGGATAATTTGTTGGAATACTAAAGTTACATATGAGACTTAAAGAGAAAATAAATAAATAAAATTATTTCAAAATTAAGTTCCTCATATTCCTTGGACTGAGGGGATAATATAAATTAGTATAGGAAAAAGTATTTTTATTTAGATTTTAGATAAGGCAAAAGGCAAAAAAGATAAATTATTTCAATAATTTATTTCTATAGCTTTGTTCCAATATCTGTTACAGGCTGAAAGAAAAAAAAATGGAAAAGAAAGACCTAGTCTCTATCTTAAAATTTTTAAAGTGCAAACCAAAAATAAAGAAAAATTATAAGCAAGTAAAAATTATATGGTTAAAATAATAGGTTTAAAAGCTGACCTTCTCAAATACTAGTCTTAAATGATGAAATAGAGACCCTCTCTAAAACTAGCCTTAATTGATGAAGTGATGGAGGAAAACTTGGAGCAGAGACCTCAAGGAATTTGTCATGAAGGAAGACAGCTTTCAAACGATTTCCCCACATGATACATATTCTTAGAAGATGACACTTGCTTAAATTTGAGGTTTTAAAGTAAAGGAAAGCTGCAGACATGGGGGTACACGCCTGTAATCCCAGTGATTGGAGAGGCGGAGGCAGGAAGATCACAGGTTTGAAGCAGTCTCAGCAACTTAACAAGTGAAACTTGGTGAAACCCTCTCTTAAATAAAAAAATTAAAAGGGTTAGAGAATAGCTCAGAGGTAAAGTGCCCCTGGGTTCAATCCCTAGTACCAAAAAAAGAAGAAAAAAGGAAACAAATAAAGGAAAGGAAAGCCCTATGCAACTTTTTCCTATCCAAAACCTCCACTTACATTTTACCAATGTACATATGCTGTATTTATTTCTGGTGAACTGGAACACATGGATGATAAGCTGAGCAGGAAGAAAAAGAAACAAGCTTTTCCCAATTTTTTTCTCTTTCCAAATTTGAAACTTGTTCTTTTAAGTATGCTCAGTGGAGTGAGATTATTTATGAGATTATTCTTATAGAACCTAAGAGACTATTTAGAGTAGCTGCTGAAACTCCCTTGTGTCTTCTGATATTATTGGTACTGAGGTGCACTTTAGAAACTGATAATTGGTCTAATGCCTCCTAATTGCTTCAAATGTTAATATCAAATGTGTGAAGTTCTTGTAACTTGTAAAATAGCTATCCATGAGCAATGTTTATAGTATTCACACAAAGAGACATCTATTTCCCTGAGCATATTATCTGCATTATTTTTATTACGCAAGCTAGTATTTCCATTTAGAAACCCATCTCATTACATGTTTTTTTTTTTATGTGCTTTTGAGAGACTGGGAATGTGCCTCAGTCATAGAGAGCTTACCTACTATGTATAGGCCCTGTGTTCACTAAAATAAATAATGCTCTTGAGAGTCAATTCCTTATAAATCTAGTAGTTTGTGTTCCAGATATTGAAGTTATAGATGTCTAGATGCATTAAATGACTAAACCCATTTAAAGACAATTCTAGGGCACATCTGTTCATATAGGACAAGTCTAAATTTATGTTTGCTTCACTTAATAAATCTGATCACTTTTAAATAACAGAGACTCACCAGAGTCAGAATTCAGAAATCTGATAAGGTGTGGGATGCCTTTATGGTCTCTCACTGCTCTTTGGTTGTGTTCATTTCCTATACATAATACACGTATACAATTCATTATATTTACTAACACACTTTCTATGTTTAAGTTCAAGAGATTTATCAGAGCTGGGATTCCATTCTAAAAATAAACAAAAAATAATTACATTTGAATTTACTGAAGATAAATGTAATCTTAGTTTAGAAACAAGTCTATCATCTGTCTTGCTATAAATATCTGCTTATTTATAAGAGAACAGTTGACTATAAATGATTGTGTCTACTGATGTGATAAATGATAGTTAACACAATTTTGAGCAAATATGGTAAGAATTCAATAAATACATTTAAAATAGAATCTAAAATAATTTGAGGCTGCAGGTTCACTGTAATATTTAACAAGTATCTAAGAAGTAAAGTAACTAGTAAGATCAACCTAGTATATTATACCATTTGGAAATATTTTCTATTGTGGATATTGCACTGGCAATTGGTAATTATGTTTGTGCAACACCAAATATTATGTTTAGATGTGAATATAATTCCCTAATTTCAAGTGGAATAAACATGTCATTTCTCCTTGCCAAAAAAAGTAATGCAAGAATGCCAAGGAAAATGAGAAACAGGGAGACATCTGCAATGTTGAAATATAATACATGTATACAAGTGACCAACAGGTATGATGGTGATCTCCCATGACCACTAACCACAGGAAATGCTGATAGAGCAGTTTTCCAAATAAAGTAACTCTACCTTGAGGGGTAGATTATAAAACAGAATCCTGTGTTTGAAACAATAGGATAGGCATTTAGGATGGTAGAACACCAGTGTAGCATATAGTGTCAAAAATCAGAGAAAGCAAGGATGAACCAGGAATCATGCTGATAATGTAAGTTTAGAAGAAATAGTATATTGGTGAGGTAAAAAGGAAGAGAAAGATTTCACATTATGGAGAATCTACTTTGAGTCACTGTGAACCACCTATCTGTGTTGGCTAGATAAAAGTAAAGCCAAAAGAACTCATGCATACAGTACTGTGGCATAAGAAATAGCCTTGCTATTTGCTTAAGTGAGATTTGTTCATTTGTGGGCTCTTGGAGTATTTCTTAAAGTAGGTTCTGTAGTTCCAGTTTACTAGTCATGAATTCTTTTTTAGTTTCTGCTTATCCTTGAAGGTTTTTATTTCCTCTTCAATTCTGAAGGATAACTTTGCTGTATATAGCGTTCTTGGTTGACACTTAATTGCTTTCAGGACTTGGAATACATCATTCCAAGCCCTTCTGGCTTTTAAAATTTTTGCTGAGAAATCTGAAGTGATTCTGATTGGCATGCCTATAAATGTGCCCTGATGTTTTTCTTTTGAGGATTTTACAATTCTTTGTTCTGCATGTGAGGCATTTTCATTATTATCATGGAGAGCTTTTTTTTTTTTTTTTTTTTTT
>JAJEJO010000634.1:598141-609609 GCA_020662805.1 Glaucomys volans
TGAGAGGTTCTTTTTTTTAATCTTGTTTTTTGGGGGTTCTGAATGCCTCCTGTATCTGGATGTCCATCACATTCTGAAGGTTTGGAAATTTTTCTGTTATTATTTCCCTGAAGAGGTTATTCATGTCATTAGCTTTTCTCTCACAACCATTTTCAATTTCAATGATTCTTATATTTGGTCTCTTAATGTTTCCCCAGAGTTCTTTTATATTTTGAACATTACTTATTTTCTTTAATGCTGTCTGAATGTTCAAGGCCAGCCACTTTTTCTTCCAACTCTGAGATTCTGTCTTCAGCATGGTCTACTCTACTAGAGAGACTTCCAACTGAACATTTGATTTGATTTATTGTCTTTCATTTCCAAGATTTCTGTTTGGTTCTTTTTCAACATTTGTATCTCCTTATTGAATTTCTCATTCATATTTTGTACTGACTTCCTTAATTCATTCATTTTTCTGTGTTCTCTTGGAATTCATTGATCATTTTAATAATGATTACTTTGAATTCTTTATCTGACATTTTATCCACTTCATTATCTTTGGGGTCAGTTGCTGGTATATTATGAACTTAGGAAATGTTGTATTACCTTCTTTTAATAATATTTTTTGTGTACCTGTGTTGGGTTTTATGCATCTGTTGGGAGGGATTTCTCTTTTACTCTCATGTGTGCTCCTTTTTAGGGCACAATCTTCCATTTGCCAAAAGATCCTAGAATTATCTAGATTCGTTCTACCCCCTTGTAGGTGTGTATCCCTAAGCCTTTGTGTTAATTCTATTTTTGCTGCAGTAGGTAAACCTCATGGCCCCACCCTGAGCCATTTCTACTTGAGGCCTGGTCATTAGTTTTTTTCTCCTTCTGTTCTTTGTATTATAGTTGAAAATTGAATGTCATTAATTTATGAGAGGAGCAAGGTGTGCTGTCTTTTGGTTCAGTTTAGTTCAGCAGCAGAGTCTCTACCCTGTGTGTGAACTTGTAGCATTCCTTTAAGTTCCCAGCATCTCACAGAATAGGGAGGAATCAAACAATGACAACAACTGGTGCAAACAATATAGAGCATTAAAGTAAATACCCAGTTTCTACTGTGACATCTACACTAATTCACACACACACACACACACACACACACATACACACACATAAAAATAAAAAACCAGGAATGGTCAGCAATTGGCAACAGTAAAAACAAAAACAACGAACTAGATCTGGTTTGAAAGCAGGTGACAACTATATCAGCCACAGCACTAATAATTGCATCAATATTAATGGTGGGGGCAGGAGTTATATAAACCATTGGTTACAAAAGATGGTAAGAATATAGTTAATTAAAAGAAAAGAAATGTAATAGGAAGGCAGAAAAGAGTTTACAATTTCAAAAAGTGAACCAGGAAAATGCAGATGAGATGTAGCAGTTGATGGTTATATTGAAGGAGAAGAAAAAAATAAGAAACAAAGAGGAAGAGAAAACAATAGAATTTGGTTGTTAGCAGAAGGAGAGAAAAAGAAACATGAGAAACAAATGAAAACAATACAAAGCAAAACCAAAATATACAAACCCAAAACTTAACCCTCAGAAGACAAGTCAAGGGGCTGGGGATACAGCTTAGTTGGTAGAGTGCATGCCTCATAAGTACAAGGCCCTGAGTTCAATCCCCAGCACCACAAAAAAAAAAAAGAAAGAAAGAAAGAAAGACAAGTCAAGACAAAATAATATTTTTAAAATGGGAAAAAAAGAAACACATGTATATAAGTCCATGTACCAATCAATACAGTAAGAACACACAGAACACATATGCAGGTACACACACACAATGAAAAAATGAAGGAATTGTTTCCACTGAGTTGGTCAAAATAGCTGATAGTCACCATCCATGCCTGCCTTTCTTTCCATTTCTTCTTGAGCTGCCTACTGACAAGGAGAGCAAGGGCTATTGAGGGTTGTTAACATCTTCCTCTTTTTGTGTGCTGAGCTGCCGGTTGGAGTGGCCTAAACCTGAAGCTGGTTGGAATGAGCCACAGCCTCTCTTCTTACCAATATGATGTAATGGGAAGTACTGTCAGTTGGAGTGTTGTCGGCACAGACCAAATGATTCACTGCAAGGGTGGGACTGCTGCAGAGCATGAGGGAAGTTCCAGTGGGTGGGGCTTAGTTCTAATCAGACCTTGGGGTTTTTTGGGTGGTGTCTGCTCTGGAGAGTAGGTCAACCCATCCCTAGGGCCTGGCAGTTGCGGGTCTGTTAGGAATCAGGATCTCAATAGCCTTCAAAGAATTCTACTCATGGGGCAGAGGAGCCAACACTCCACATACTCTTCAGTTCAGGAGCACATCCTTCCCAGGCTTAGTCCTTGAGTGTATTCACACCTGCCTGTTCAGATTCCTGACTTCTTCCCTTGGTCATGTGAGCTGTCAGACTCAAAGGAGAAGCAAGTTAGGCTCCCCTTCACTTCCAACTTGAATCCCCCTGGGTAAAAATCTCTGTGCCTATTTCACTCACATTCTGCTAAGTACACCCTAGGCTGCACGGCAGCCCCCTGCTGGGATGGTGTGGCAGTGTTTGCTGTGATTTCCCAGCCTTACAGCAACAGCTACAGCTTGGCTGCCTCAGGATGACTCCACCTCAGCTCCCTGTGGCCCTCTGAGAAACTACTTTTCTGTGGGAAGCCGTCCTTATTTAGCAGAGTCAGACTAGGTTGAACCTTGGGACACAGATGCCTGGCTTCTAGGAACTGCTGGGAAGCATGTGGCACTGCATGGGAGTGGTTCCCTGGCTCCTTCTGGAATATTTCTCCTAAGGGAATGGATCCCCTAACTCCACCCTAATCCTGTGCATCACAGAAGAAGCTCCTCCCGATCTTGCCCCCTTTACTTGTATGTTATGAATAAAAAAGAGTTGGGCTACTCCAGGTTGTTGTTGTAAGAGGCCAGAGTTGGTGTGGCCAGACCTGTCATGCCCCGCCTCATTTAAAGAGTATTGGCTCTTGTGTGTTCATTGAGTAGATAAGTTTTGGGGTAATTGAGTGATATACAATCAACACCATACTCCAGAAGTTAACCCTTTTCTCATCCATGCGGGACGTGGCAGAGAGGCCTCCCACACTTTTCAAGCACCAGTGCAAAGTACAGCCACTGAATCAGCTAAGTTCAGGCTGCTTTCATGATTTCATGTTTTTCCATACCAAATCTGTGCATTGTGTTTCTTTCTGTGTTCTCCCTCCGTCTATGGTGAACTAGCACTGTTTCTACTGCCACTGCTGCAATTGGCTCAGCTCCACTCTTCCTTGTTTGTTTAATGTACCCAAATTTCTGAGTCTCTAAGACACTGACTGTCCAATATTGAGTTTTAGTGAAATCCCTCTTTCACCCAGCTCACAGAGAAGCAGTATTCCTACTGTTTGAATCCCAAGCCATGGAGCAATTTGGGATGCAGCCTTCCTCTAATTAATTCCCTATTTTGAATCCTCTCTAACCTTTGACACTGTCAATCATTCTTTCCTCCTTAAAACACTTTCCTTGTTACCTCATAAGACAGCAGGTTCTTCAGGTTTCTGCTATCTAACTGATCATTATTTCTTCTTCTTCTTCTTCTTCTTCTTCTTCTTCTTCTTCTTCTTCTTCTTCTTCTTCTTCTTCTTTTTGTTAGTTCCTCCAGTTCTTTCAACTTTCCACAAATTCTGGTGGTTCAAATTTAAGAGTATAATATAGAATATAACCACTTCTTGCCATTTCCACTATCATCACCCTGGGTCAATCAATACACCATTATACTTGACCTGAATTACTGCAAAAGTTTCTTAATTCGTTTTCCTGCATTCACCCTTGCTTTCCTATTTCAACATAGTAGGTAGAGTGATTTAAATCTCTTCTTGAAAATTCCTAGAGCAAAACCCTTCAGTGGCTTCCTAACATAAATTAGAAGCCAAGGTGTCTTAACAATTGCCTACATTGACCCTATGTGATGTGGCCCACCATTACCCAGCTGAATGTCTCCCTCTTTTCTTCCCTCAGCTACCTTGGCTTTTTTGCTATTCCTTGAACATGCCAGACACATTCTTACTTCATTTACTTTGCACTTATTTTCTCTGCTGAGAATACCCTTATCAATAGAAAAACATGAAAACACTCCCTCATTTACTTCAGGGCTGTACTCAAATGTTAACTTCTTCATCAGATCTTTATATCCCTGGGTTCCACATCTGTAGATTCAATTAATCATGAATAAAAAAATACTTTGAGGAAAAAAACTATTGGTACTGAATAGGTACCAGTTTTTTTCTTGTCATTATCCCCTGCATGATACAGCATGGCAGCTATTTGCATAGTATTTACATTGTATGGGGCAGTTTAAGTAATCTAGAGATGATTTAAAGAATGCAGGAGGATGTGCATTAATTATATGCAAATACTATGCCATTTTATATAAGGGACTTGAGGATCTGGGGATTTTGGTATCTGCACAGGTCCTGTAACCAATCCTTGACCAATACTGAAAAATGTCTGTTTTTCACCAGATTTCTTCTCTCCCCTTTCCTTCTTTTATTTTCCTTCATACTATACTATATATTTGGCTTATTTGTTGTGTTTGTTGTCTTGTGACCATCAACTAGGATAAAAACTACATAGAAGCTGTGATTGTGTCTGTTTTATTCACTTCTATAACCCTAGTAACTGGAATAGTACCAATAAACACATTTTGTATGAATGGACTAAATAATACCACAAAAAAGTTAAAGATATGAATTCATAGAAGTAGTTCCAAAATGGAAGACTACAAATGTATATGTTAAAAAGATACATGAAGTATAAGGAATAAGAGGTAACTAATTTTGATGTGTAAGTCCTGGACTTCACATAAGGATAAAGAAAAAGGGGTGGGGGAGAAGAGCAGAAAATAGTAGAAATTTTAAAAAACAAAAGAAAAAATAGAATAATACAGTATTATGACAGAACTAACATAAAACATGCACATCAATAAATGTAATTGACTAACTCAATAAAAAGTGAATGACAAAGCAAAACCTACATATACTGCAAAGGACAAATTTATCCTAACTCTAATTACCAGTGAACATTGTGAGATCTAAGTGGATAAGACTGACTCACCAGGAAGTAGGCCTCGATATCTCTATATTTCTAATATAGTGCCAAGCAATTAATAACAAACACTATAGCTAAAATGACTCCAAAAAGTTAAAAATAAAAGCATGAGGAAAAGCAGATTAAAAATAAGAGCACAAAGAAAACAGAACACAAACATAATTTTCTGCAAGTTAGAATTCAAGGCAAAAGTATTAAACTTGACAAAAAAATTACATTTTATAATGTAAAGAATTCATAATGAAGAAGCAACTATATAAGGCTGAAGAAAATTATACAAAGGAACTTCACTTATAAGTATCTATCAAAAGATCTTAAATAGTTTTGGCAGACATAATAAAGCAGATTTTGAGGAAATATAGCATGTAAAAGATTGCTAGGAGTTCACCAAAATATAATTTTCTTCTAATTCTTTCTTTCTGGTACACAATTAGACTCCATTTCTCAGCCAGATAGAAATAGCTAGAATGGTAGTGTTTCTTGTAATATCTTTTTATAAACAGCAAGAAACAATCAGTATATATGAACATGTGAAAAAACACTCCTTTTACTTTAAGGCTATACTCAAATGCCAATTTCTTAGTGAGGTATTTTTCCCCAGATTCCCTCTTATCCCTTCACCAACTTGGGTCTCTCTTGTTCTAGCTTCTATATGAGGGAATTACTATGAGACAAGAATGTTCTATGAGAGCGGGGGATGTAGCTCAGTGGTAGAATAACTTGTATGGCATTCACGAAGCCCTGGTTCAATCCCCAGCAAAACACACACACACACACACACACACACACACACAATGATGTTCTGCAAAAAGAACTTACATTTTCGGCAATGGCATTCTTGTTTGCATGTCGAGCGATATCATACAGAATGACAGCACAGCGAGAGTGTAGTTCAGGTTCATCAATAGACAGAAGGTTAATCAAAGCTGGAATGCCTCCTGCGTCTACCAAAGCATTCACTACACTTACATGGGTTGAAATATTACTCAATAACCCAACAGTTTTGCATTGTAGTTTTATTCTGGGACTTTTTAATTGGTTGATTAAGGCAGGAATGGTGCCTGTAAAGAAAAGTCCAAAAAAAAGCACAAATTATATGTAGTCAATTTATCTTGACAAGATTTAAATTATGTTTATGGGCATTGCAATATAAATCATTAGAAAATCATTCCATAAGATGTAAAATAATAATTTGAAACTACATGAATATACTTTTCTGTCCTTCTCTCTAGTATAGACAGCTCTCATTCATAGTTTGGTTTTACATAGCACACAATCATACATTTTAAAATACTATCTTTAAAACACTGTATTTTGGCTTCAGATCATCCAGGTTTGATTATTGCATCAACTTTGTGTGTTTGTGCAATCATTTAAAGTTTATATTATATTTTATCCTTATTTTATACCAACAAGCAAAAACAAAAATTGTTCAATCTAGTAAACTTCAACACTAGCCTCATTACTCATTGGTTCAAAGGTGGAAATTACTGGGCATGGTGAAAACAGAGAATTTAGCTTAAGATGAATGCTTGTATCAGTTCAATATGAAATAAAAAGAAAGCATCTTATAGAACATACACAAACAGCTGGAAAATATAATGTGTATAATTAGGGCTTTGCTTATTTTTATGTTTAGCTACTTGAAACATCCTTCATTACTTAAGTCTATGGTTAACATTTTTGGACATAGAACTTTTTTTTACATATTCTTAGGTAACTGTCTATAATTAAATAATTTATATTTATTGATCCAACACTACTTACAGAATATTTCATCTATGTTCAATATCCACATTAGGGTAGTGCCTACCATGTCCAACAGCACAGATAGGACTTTTTCAACATTTCAGGAAGTTCTATTGGCCAGCATCATTCTCAAAAGAACTATGACATTGAACCATTGTATTAACAAGGGAACCAGGCTAGAAAGGCTAAGAAATTAATTTAAATTACAAATGCAAAGATAGTTACAAACCCAGCCTAACATTTGCTCTGCTCTTTTTTTAGATGTAGATGGACCTTTATTTTATTCATTTATTTATATGCAGTGCTGAGAATTAAACCCAGTGCCTCACACATGCTAGGCAAGCACTCTATCACTGAGCCACAACCACAGCCCTCTGCTCTTTTAATTTTAAACATAAATTGTGCAAAGACAGAATTGGGATAAATTCTAAATACACAAGTAGTATGATAAAGTAATTTAATATTAGTTTTTAAGTTTGCAAACTTTTAGAGAAATTGAATTTCTCTAAAGTTTATATAGGTTTGAATCCCGTGCAGCTTCTATGTGGAAAATAAAATGTAAGCATTGGCAGATAAAGAAATTGATCTTTGGGAAAAACAGGGAAAAGCTTATAGACAACCAGAAAGATTCTTTTACAATTTAAAAATATATTAGGGCTGGGGATACAGCTTAGTGGTAGAGGGTTACTTCGCATATATAAGATCCTGGGTTTAATTGCCAGCACCACCACCCCCAGAATATATTTTTAAAAAGTGGTTGACCTGAATATGATAGAGCTCTACTTAAAATAGCATAATAAAAAGATAGTCAACAGATTTTGCATCACCTGCATCCAAAATACATTTCCAGTTTGAATCGTTTGCTAAGCAAATTACTTCTAAGGACATGACGGCCATCATCCTTCGTTTGAAGCTTTCACACTGCAACATTTCTGGTAAGTATTCAACAAAAAAACACAAGCTGTAATTCACATAGGAGATAATGGAGTGATGCATTCTGTTTCCATCTAGGCAAAGTTAACCCAAGAGTTAAGATCAACATGGTGACCAACAATTGCATGCATTAAATTCCCCTCTGTGCATAGCCCTCTTTCTGTGAGGGGCTAAACAGATTGTGTCTGAAATGTTCCCCAAAGGTCCATGTGTTAAAGGCTTAGTCTCTAGCTTGTTGCTTGCTATTAGGAAGTGGTAGAACCTTGAGGAGGTGGGGCCTAGTGTAAGGTTTTAGGTCATTGAAGGCATGCCCTTGAAGGGGACAATGGGACTCTGTCCCTTTTTCTTCCTTTTTTCCTGCTCAGCTATAAGGTAAGTGGGCTTCCTCAGCTATGGCTCCTGCCATGATGTATTTACCACCCTGCACAGGCCTAAAAGCAATGGGACCAGCCAATCATGGACCTCTAAAACTGAGCCAAAATAAACTGTCCTCTTCATAAGTTGATTATCTCAGGTATTTGTTACACCAATAGAAATCTAACAAAATAAGGTGTGAGAAATACTCACAGACAAATGCTTTCTTTATCTCTTTATCTACCCACCCTACTTCCAAATCCATGCTGGTATTACCATGGCACTGTTTTAAAATTTAGCTTCCACTCCAAGGGCTAATCCTGGAGACTTCTAATAAACTAATAAACTAACTCTTTTACCCATAGGGGGGGAAAGGGGTTGTGTAAGGAGGAAGAGCTATTGCAGTACTCAAGGCAAAGCAGCAAGCCAGATGTTCATGTTTATTGTTCTGTTACTTCATTATCAAGACTTCTCAACAATGGTTGTAGGAAGCAGAGGCCATGAGGTTTTTTGTTTGTTTGTTTGTTTGTTTTGGTACTGGGGATTGAACTCAGAGGCAGTCAACCACTGAGACAGATCCCCAGCCCTATTTTGTATTTTATTTAGAGACAGGCTTTCACTGAGTTGCTTAGTGACTCACTTTTGCTAAGACCGGCTTTGAACTTGAGATCCTCCTGCCTCAGCCTCCCAAGCTGCTAGGACTACAGGCATGCACCTGGCAAGGTTTTTGTTTTTGATTTTTGATATTAAGCTGTTCTTGTTAGGAGTCAAACTTCCTACTATTAGGGTAGGTATCTGCAATGGTTTAGTCTATTAAAAATAACAGGATGGTCCTCTCATCTAAAAAGAATGAGATATGATGATATATATGCATATAAATAAACACTGAAAACTTTTCCAATATCTCTTGGGGTTGATATCCTTGGAATATGTTCCTGTTACCCAGCAAATTCTTAGATTGGTACTAAGCCAGTTTTGAAACCAGATATTCAGACTTCTTAAACCAGTAGAATGGGGTTTAAAATCTTAAATCTATTTGTCCCATCCAAAAATTTATAAATTGTTAGAAAAAAATCTGTCCTTATTGTTTAATTCTTCTGTTTTTGCTTTAAGTAGTTTTTATATTATGCTCATGACTTATAGGTAAATGTTACTAAAAGGCCTATAACAAAATATTGTTTCATGGCCTTACCTTCCTTACTATTTTTGATTGATCTCTCCAAATATAAGCACTTTGAACTCTTCCCAGTACCTTCTGCTATTTACACATCTATATATAGCTCTTTCAACACAGCACTGCCATTTCCTCTTGCTTCCCTTTGACCGTATAGTTTTTAATGAAATCAATATTCAGCACTTAAGATGTCTATGTAAATGCTATTCATAGAAGAGTGTTGTAGTGTACCATAATCATGTCTCATTTCTCACTTTTATTACCTCTCACTATTGGTAATAATTTCCTTATTTCATTTTCTTAGACTTGTTTCTACTTATTGACAGTTCCTCCTGCCTTTTCCCTCTAGGCTGTGTGCATAGTTCCATTCTGGAACTTCCCTTTGCTGTCTTCCATGAAGTTACCTTTGCTTCTCTCTTAGGTCAGACTCTCAGGTCCTTTTCCCTTCTGTTTGTCAAGGAGAATCTAGACTCAGTGTCTTTGGGTCTTTCCTGGTTAGGCTCTAAGGAGAGTACTCCTGACTAGCAGTGCTGTTTCTCAAGTTTTTTGAGGACATGTTGTAAGTCCTAGAGGTTCTTTGCTTTGCCATCGTTGGCTTACAGTGATTTTCTCTGGCCAGCTAAGTCCTAAGACTTGCACATGTTTCCATTATCTGGCATTTTGCTGTTGCTGTGTCTTTTCTTGTTTTTCCTTGAATGCTTATCTGCTACTGGTGGTGGTGGTATTATTTAGTCTTCATATAATTTTAGTAGGGTCTTGAGAAGGAGTAAAATTATATATATACATTGAATTGGTCTAGTTAACCCTTTCCCTTATAGTATTTCTGTCTAGATAGACCACAAATTCTGAGAAAAATTCTCCAAACAGAATTTTTCACAAAATATTTATCAAAATATGAAGTTTGCTGAATTTGTCTCTAAATTAGGTGTTAAGGAAAAAATTGGATGCAGCCTTTTCCAGTTACATTTTATTTTCCTCCCTTTACTTTTTAAAAAAATTCACTTTTTTGATGCAGGAAAGGATGCTTTGACTTTTGAGAACTTTGTAAAATAAAAATAATTGTGTAAAATATAGTCTTTTAGAGATATAGAGCTTTAACTTAGAAATAAAACTACTTTAGCACACAAAAGTATAGATCTTTATCATTTGTATTTTTATTTGATTTTAATTCATAAAATATTTCATGATTTTAAACATATGAAATAGGATGTACATATTATTTTATTTGCACTATTTCTGTGTAAATACCAATAATTAAACAAATAACTAGAACATTCATTTACAAAGAAATTATGTATTCTATACTCACCTACCAAAGTTCTCCAAACTGGAAGTTCAGGAATATTTAATTCTATTATATACTTGAGTACTTCTGTGTGAAAGGTTAGCACTGATAAATGAATTATATTATTTCCTTTAATATCTGTTTTTCTCCAGTTAGCACCAAGAGAAAACAGGTATTGAATAGTGTCCAGTGCTCCTGAAGTGGCAGCAAGTAGCAGTGGAGTACACTGATTCCTAAAAATCAAGGAATGCATTAGAATAATATTTAAGCACACTAATATTGTCCAATTTACTTTTTGTTAAGCTATTCTGAGTGCTGTTGGAGGCACTTAGATTTATACCATCACCTTTTCTTCCTTATAAATTCTCATTCTCTTTCTTCCACATGTAAAGAGTTTACCTCCACTAATTGTCCTTAGGTTCCTGTCCTCCTTCCCAACTTTATTATCATATCTTATAGTTTATTTGAAAGTTCATAATGCACAAAGGTTTAGAATAAACTATTCTGTCTAATCCTTTCAACAATTCTTGAGTGGAGAAAAAAGGAAGTTAAATATTATTAGCACATTTCACAAATGATGAAGCAAAGGCTCAGGTAGGAGTCAAACCCATGTCTTCACGCTTCATTTCCAGTTTTCAAATCCCAGTTTTCTCATTGCGGTAGAAAGTAACAGTTTTTCTGAAAAATCCACTAATGCTTTTTAAATAGTAAATATCTTTTGTTTTGTACACAAGGCTATCCAGCCCAATGTTGCATCCTAGCTTCCTTTATTGATAGGTACAACCATATGACCATGTTTGGTCAACAGAAAGTTAATGCAAGTTACATGGGTCACTCCCTAAAGAGAAAGGACTGTGCCAACACTTTTCCTTTTCCGCTCT
>JAJEJO010000634.1:610009-643699 GCA_020662805.1 Glaucomys volans
AAAAAAAAAAAAAAAAAAAGACACAGAAACACATGAATGAAACTATTCTTAAAAAAGGTTTAGAGATTTAAAATAATAACTTGTTCTTTAGATTCCTAGACAAGAATGTACCTTCAGAAGAAGTCATGCCTCCACCCCAAATGTTGGTTCTCAGCTAAATTGTGAAACAAAAGATTGGGATGTTTTATTATTTCAAAGTATTCTCTTTTTTTACTGTATTTCTCTTCCATACACTACTAGATACTTTTCCCCCTTTGATGCGGAGTTAAGAGTTGCCTTATGGTTGCATAGGGTCCAATTTAGAACGTTGTTTTACTCCCTAGTCTCAGGCTTCCCTGAGGGCACTAAGTAATTAACCCGATAAATGAATTTGTGGAACCATATTATTGTGACAAGGTAGGAAAATCTCCCTAGGGCTCACACCTTATTCATCTGGGAAGCATGCATAGGTTGTTAGAAGATCTTATTTTTTTTTTTATTCTAAAGCTAAGTGGTAGGAGAAAAAGACCAGAAGGGACTTCACAGTTAGCTTTGCTTAAGTTTCAAATCACCCATACCAATTATGCCTTTTACTGTCAGAATGTGGGGAAAGCACAAAAGCAGAAATTTATATTCTTATGAATGCTTAATAACTTACTCAGCTGTGGCCTCAGCTTCTAGCAAAGTGGGATCCTTCCTACAAAGAGCAATGATGATGCAGATATTGTCATAGAAAGCAGCAAAGTGAATCGGCATCCATCCTCTTTTTTCAGAAAGTGTGTAATCAGCTTTGAAACAGAGTAGACAGATGGTTGTTTCTAATGAACAAGCCTGTGCAGCCAGGTGCAGAGGTGTTGGGCCTACAATGGTGGACAATTAGGTCAGTTGTTAAAAAATTAGTACTCCTATAAAAATGTGTCCTTTTGGTAGCCAACCACAGAGCTTAATATTATATGACATAAAAATCTCCAAGATAATTACTATAAGGATGAATTTATTTAACTCATGATATCTGACCATTAAAATATCATACTTCCTTATAAATGAAGAAAGATAAATAACATTGAAAATATTAAATATTTGAAATCTTAAGTCAATATGTAAAATAAGCTATTTCTTTTTATGATTTTTTCATTTTATTCAAATGTTTTGTAGTAAGAAATAAGATCCTTTGAAGTTGGCAAAAATATGTTCACAAAAGGTCTTTGTCACTAAATCCAGCAGGCATTTGTGTTAGTCAACTTTTCATCCCAAGGAAAACAATCTGGGGTAATAAATGTATTTTGGCTCAGTTTCTGAAGTCCATGGTCAGCTGGCTCCATTGCTTTGGGCCTGAGGTGAAACAGAACATCATGGCAAGAGGGCATGATGGAATAAGGTTTCTCAGCCTGTGTCAGCCAGGAAGGAGGTGCAGGGGGTCCAGAAGGGACCAAGGAGAAGAAATAACTTCCAGGGCATACCCCCAGTGGCCTACTTCCTCCAACTATGCCCTACTACCTACAATTCCTATCACCTTCCAGTAATATTTAACTATCAATAGATTAACACACTGATGAAGTCAGAGCCCTCAAGATCCAAGCAATCACTTCCCAAAAACCTCACCTGAAGATTGCTGCACTGGGGACCGAGCCTTGAATACATGAGTCTTTGGGAGACATTCCAGACTTAAACTGTAACAGCATGTCAATTCTCATCATATGTGCCTCTCAACAGTATTTTATTTTATACTTTTGCCCACTTCTTCCTTTTTAAAATAGTTTCTTCCCTTGACATTGGTGATATCATAATCCGTATTTTTCCTCCCTTACCTGTTACTTCTTTGCAGTTTCCTTTGGGACCTTCTCTTTGCCCCAATATCTAAATGAACCTTAAGGCTCCATATTAGACTTCTTTCTCTTCTCAGTGTTTTTTTTTTTTAACCATCTACAAATTCATGCCTTCCAGGATTATGTCTGATTTCTTCTCTGAGCACCAGATCTACAACATCAATATCTCACTAAAGCATCTCCACACATCAACTCCTGTCCTTCCCTCTAAACTGGTCCTTTTTCATTCCTCCCTAAATCAGTGAAAGACACCATAGTCTAATCAGTCCTACAAACCAAAAACCTTCTTGACACGCCCCTTGTCATTTCATCTCTATAATCAGACCCTCATTAAGACTATATTTCTCAAGAACCTATCTCCATTGTTACCACCATCCTGATCAAAGCCGTATTCACCTCCTAATATGTTCACCTTGCTCTTACCCTTACCCTATCCAATTTTTCAAATTGTAAGCTTGATATTTTTATCTACTTGCTTAAAATTTTTCAGTAGCTTCTCAAGGTTATCTTATTATGAATAACAACCAGCTACAACTCTCAAACACATGAACACATTTCATTTTCTTCATTCTGGCTTCCTTATACCTCCCCAAATGTAGGGTGATCATACATCCTAGGTTACCCAGGAAAGTACTGGTCAGTCCTGTTATCCTACCGTATTATTAGGAGTTCCTCCTTTTGCTTTCAAGACTCCCTGATTTGGATGATACATTATCTGGTCATGCTGGGATATTTCTGCTCTCTGACATCTTCCAAACAACTTCCAAACACCAAACAGCTCCTCCCTCATCAGAATCTAGTTAACTCCCCAGCTTAAATGGTATTGCCTCAGTGAAACACTGTATTTCAAATTATTGCTTAGTCTTCTAGTTTCTGGTCTGGCATATAAGGGGCTTAGAAACCATCACTCCAGAAGCTGTATGCAGTGCTACATGCCTGTAATCCTAGCAAGTAGAGAGGTTGACGCAGGGGGATTACAAATTTGAGGCTAGCCTAGGAAACTTAATGAGTTCCTGTCTGAAAATAAAATGAAATAAAAAGGACTGGGGAGGTGGCTCAGTGGTAGAGAACTTGCCTGGCATGTACAAGTCCTTAGGTTAAACCACCACCTCCCCATCCTGCAAAAATAAATAAATAAATAAATAACTGTTCTAACAAGTAAAAAATTTAAACCCAGTGAAAAATCTATATCCCTTCTTTGGTTCATTAGAGAAATGAGGTCACAGGACAAACTGATGTCCCCCAAATTAGAGAGTCAGACAAGTAGGTACAGAGAATCACAACTTACTGCAGCAGAAACTCATAAACAAAAATGTCCATGGGAACCAGTACTGGGAGAGGAAAATTTTAACTATAATTGACAAATTGGTAGAGGCTCAGCATGAACAAATTAAGAGTTAAAAACTCTATAGGAGCCGAGTTCGGTGACACATGCCTGTAATCTCAGCAGTTCAGGAGGATGAGGCAGGAGGATCCTGAGTTCAAAGCCAGCTTCAGCAAAAGTGAGGTACTAAACAATTCAGTGAGACCCTGTCTTTAAATAAAATACAAAATAGTCCTAGGGGTGTGGCTCAGTGGTCGAGTGCCCCTGAGTTCAACCCCCAGTACAATAAAACCAAAACCAAAACAAAACAAAAACAAAACAAAAAACCTCTATAGGGACCAATTATAATAGGGAACCCCATGATTTTATGTGTTTTATCTCCAGGAGTTCGTTCAGGTCCTCACAGTGCATTACGTGTTAGAGAAAAATTCCTTCATGCTTCTGGTAGAAAGAAAATGTACCATTTTGAAATACTCCACAGCATTCTGTTGTTCTTAACAAGGTCTGCCTTCAGGAAAAACTATTTTATTAAGCTGGAATTTTCTCAGAGATTGACCTACCTTGGGGAAGGTGTGAAATTTAGTTTTCTTACAACGATCAGGAGTAAGGAAAGGTAACCCCAGATCACTATTTTACAACATTGTACTCGAGGTCCTATTATGATTTGAATGTTTCTGTCCCCTCTAAAAATTCATGTTGGAAACTTAATCCCAAATGCAGCAATCTTCTAAATTTGGAAACTTAATTCCTAACAGAATAGTGGTTTGAAGTAGAACTTTTTTGGAGATGTTTAAGTCCTAAAGGTCCTAACTTCATGAATGGATTAATGCTGCTATAAAAAGGAATCGTAGAAGTGGGTTTGCTCTCTCTTGCCCTCCTGTCTTCTGCCATTTGAAGACACAGTAAAAAAAAATCCCACACCAGGGCTGGATATGTAGCTTAGTCATAGAGCACTTCCCTGCCATGTATGAAGCCCTGAGTTCAATTCCCAGCACTACAAAGAAAAAAATCCACCAAATGCTGACAACTTGATTTTGGACTTCTAAGCCTTGAGAACTGTGAGAAGATAGATTTCTGTTTTTTATTAATTACCCAGTCTGTGGTATTATGTTACACCAATACAGAAAGGCCTAAGATATTACTTAATACAATAAGACAATAAAAAGAAATAAAAGCTATACAGAATGGGAAGGAAGGAATAAAATTGGATTTGTTTGACATGATTATCTATACAAAAAATGCAAAAAAGCTAGGGAAAAAAAAAAAAAAAAACTTCTTTACCTGATAAGTGATTGTGGGGAGTTTTCAAGATACAAATTTAAATACAAAAGTCAATCATTTTTCAGCACCTGTGGTGGTGCATGCCTATAATCTCAGCGACTCAGGAGGCTGAGACAAAAGGTTCACAAGGCCAGCCTCAGCAATTTAGTGAGGCCCTAAGTAAGTTAATGAGAACCTATTTCAAAACCAAAAATAAAAAAGGGCTGGGGATGTATCTCAGTGGTACAGCACAAAAGTACAGCACCCCTTCATTAAATCCTCAATACAGGAAAAAAAAAAATCACTTTTCTATATCCTAGCAATGAACAAGTGCAATTTTGCAATTTTAAGTTAAAAACACGATGACATTTACATTAGTACCTGGAAAAATGAAATACTTTCATATAAATCTAACAAAATTTGTACTTGCTGTATATAAGAAAAATTATAAGGCTAATGAAAGTCATAAAAAAAACAAATAAATAAGATATTCCATGCTATTGGATACGAAGACTCAATATTGTCAAAATGTTAGTTATTCTCAACTCAGTGTATAAAATTAATGCAATCCCAATCAATAATCCCAGCAATTTATCTTGTGGACATCAACAGATTCCAAACTTTATATGAAAATGCAAAATAATCAGAATAACCAATTCAGTATTGAAGAAGAATAGAATTGGAAATCTGACACTACTTGACTTCAAGATACATTATTATAAATCTGCAGTAACCAAGACAATGTGATCAATGCAACACAGTGCAGAGCCCCCAAATAAACTCACATGAATATAGTCAACTGATCTGAGAAAAAGAAGAAAAGACAAGACAATGGAGGAAAGGTGGACTCTTTAACAAATGATGCAGGAAAGACTGGACAGCCACATGCACAAACAAACAAAAAAAGTAAAACTAGACAAAAATTAATTCAAAGTGAATCAAACCTAAAATGCAAAACCATAAAACTCCTTAAGATAAGATAGGAGAAAATCAAACGACCTTGCATTTGGCAATGACTTTTAGATACAATATCAAAGGTCTGATTCATGAAAGAAAGATAAACTGGACTTCATAAAAAGTAAAAACTTCTGCTCTTTAAGATAATGTCAAGGGAATGAGAAAACAAGCCACAGACTAGAAGAAAATGTTTGGAAAAGACAGATCTGTTAACCAACATATACAAAGAATCCTTAAAATACAATAAAAAGGAATGAACAAACCAGTTTAAAAAACTGGCAAGAGATCTATTCCATTGCCTCTACAAAAAGGTATAAATATGGAAAGTAAGCATAGGCAACAATATTCAACATCAAGAGTCCTTAGGGAATTTTAAATTAAAATAACAATGATATCCCACTATACCCCTCTCAGACTGGCCAAAATCCAAAACATGGACAGTACCAACAGCAGGCTAGGACGTGGAGTAACAGAAACTCTTGTTCATTGCTGATGGGAGTTCAAAATGGTACAACTACTTTGGAAGACAGCTTGGTAGTGAAGTCAGAATTGACAGGCAGTTAGTGTAGAAATCAGGGAATCTGGTCAAATTGAGGAGTGGAGTCTGGGAAGTTGGGAGATGCCCCTGGGAGATTGGAATGTCATTGCCTCCAGAGCCCTTTGATCACCAAGGTTACCTGCTTAACTGCCCCTCCCCAAAAGCTGCAGGCAGGGAGTTGCTAATTAATGCCTCCTGGTCCCCCACCTGAATCTCCAGTGGCCCTTCCCCCTGCCATTCCCACCTCACCTTTTTGCTGTGTCACCACCGCCATATGGGCAGGAAGGAGAGATAAGGGTCAAAGGAAGGGGCAGAACAAAAGAAAACCCTAACCTATAAAAGAGGAGGGGTGTACTCACTTCTCAGGGATTCCAGAACATCAGCCATGGCCCCCTTCTCCCACTCGGGAGAAGTCTGTATTACTACTTTTAAATAAAGCCTGCTTAATATGCTTGCCTTGGCGCTTCTCTGGTGTTATACGTCAACACCAGAGGAAGGAGAACTTGTCATCAGTATGTGACGGTATCAGTAGTTTGTTACAAAACTCAACACGCTCTTCGTTAATTCATTAATCCAGTAATCATAATCCTTCATAATCATAATCCTTGTTATTTACCTAAAGGAAATGAAAATTTACATCCACACATGTACATGGATGTTTATAGCAGCTTTATTAATAACTGCCCAAACTGGGAAGCAATCAAGATGTCTTTCAATAGGTGAACAGATAAATAACCTGTGGTACATCTACACAATGGAATATAATTCAGTGATAAGAAAAAAAATGATCCATCAATCCATGAAAAGATATGGAGAAAATTTAAGTGCATATTACTAAGTGAAAGAAGCCAAACTGAAGAAGCTACATACTGTATGAGCCTAACTAGATATCATTCTGGAAACTAAGGAGGCATTTAAAAGATCACTGATTGCCAGGAATTGGAAGTAGGGAGAATAGGTGGAGACAGTGAAACCATACTGTAGGATACTACAGTGATGGATACATGTCATTAACCATTTGTTAAAACCCATAGAATGCAAAACACTGAGAATAAACCCTAATTTAATCTACAGACTTTGAGTAATGATGTGTCAATATATGTTCTTCAATTGTAGCAGATGTGGTGGGGGATGTCAATAGTGTAGGAAGGTTTATATGTTTAGGAACTTTGTACTTCAGATTTTCCGTAAACCTAAAACCCACTGTAAAAATGAAGTTTACTAATTTACAAAAAGCCACACACAGAGAGGGGGAGAGAAATAGCTTAATTTTCTTCAATTTGGAACTTTCTGTCCATAGCAGTCTAAATATTAATCATCATCACCTGGCCCCAATCTTATTTTCAAACTTTAGGTCTTTGCCATTACTGTTCTATTCAACTGAAATGCCATCTTCCTTCCTTTTTGCCTACCTAAATACTGTAAAGCTTGCGAAAGGGTGGCGCGTAAAGCTTGCAAAGGCGGCGGGTGGCCAAAAGAAGTAAGCTCACCAGGAGGGTTCACCAGAGTCAGACAAAAGTAGTGGCTTGAGATTTATTGGAGTCTGTGTCCCTGGGGAAATCTCCAGCCCCCCACCCCCACCCCATGAAAGTCGGGGTGGGAGAGCCAGAAGAAATCGCATGTGGCTTTGGCTGCTCAGGGTTTTTATACAGAGGAAAGGAGTCAAGGGTCCTGCCCAGGAAAAGATGGACCCAAGGTGGACGTCAGGGTCAGCAGATCTGTCTCATTGGTCACTTCCGGCACAGTGTGTTGCTAGGTGACCTTGCTCCCTCCCCCTGCAGCCACCCAATTCGATCTGACAAATATTACTTCAAATTGATGGCCTAAGTTAAATCTCACTTCTTGTTATAGTCTGGATCTCTTATGGGAGACATGGTAAATGTCTCCCATATACCATGTGTTAGAGACTTGATTGCCACCCTGTGGTACTACTGGGAGGTAATGGAACCTTTAAGAGGTGGGGCCTCTTAGGTGGGCCTATAGGAAAACTACCCTATTCACAATATCCTCAAAAAAAAATTGGGGAATCAATCTAACAAAAGAAATGAAAGATCCCTATAATGAAAACATTGTCAAAATGGCCATACTACCAAAAGCACTATACAGATTTAATGCAACTTCTATTAAAATCCCAATGACATAAAAATAGAAATAGAAATAGAAAAAGTAGTCATGAAATTCATTTGGAAAAAATAAGAGACATAGAATAGCCAAAGCAGTCCTTAGCAACAAAAGTGAAGCAGGAGGCATCACAATACCAGCCCTTAAATTATACAAAGCCATAGTAACAAAAACTGCATGGTATTGACACCAAAATTGATATGCAGACCAAAGGTAGAGAATAGAGGACACAGAGGCACCCACATAAATATAGTTATCTCATACGAGGCAAAGGCACCATAAACATACATTGGAGAAAAGATAGCCTCTTCAACAAATGGTGCTAGGAAAACTGAATATCCATATGTAACAAAATGAAATTAGACCTTTATCTCTCACTCTGCACAAAAATCAACTCAAAGTAGATCAAAGACTTAGGCACTAGAACAGAGTCCCTGCACCTAAAAAAAGAAAAAAGTAGGCCCAGATCTACATCATGTCAGCTTAGAAACTGACTTCCTTAACAAGACTCCTAAAACTCAAGAAATAAAATCAAGAATCAGTAAATGGAATGGAAGTCAACTAAAAAACTTCTTCACAGCAAAGGAAACAATCAAGAGCATACAGAGAGAGCCTACAGAATGGGAGAAATCTTTGCTACATGCACCTCAGATAGAGCATTAATGTCAAAGATATATAAAGTACTCAAAAAACTTAACACCAAAAAACAAATAGCCCAATCAATAAATGGGCAAAGGAACTGAAGAGACACTTCACAGAAGAAATACAATCAATCAACAAACAAATGAAAAATGTTCAACATCTCTAGCAATTAGAGAAATGCAGATCAAAACTTACTGAGATTCCATCTCACTTCGGTGAGAATAGCAATCATCAAGAATCAAAGCAAAAATAAATATTGGTGAGGGTGTGGGGGGAAAGGTACGCTCATACATTGCTGGTAGGACTGCAAATTGGTGCAACCACTCTGGAGAGCAATATGGAGAGTCCTCAGAAAACTTGGAATGGAACCACCATTTTTGACCCAGCTACCCTACTCCTAGGTTTATAACCAAAAGACTTAAAATCTGCATACTACAGTTTTGCAGTCACATCAATGTTTGTAACAGCTCAATTCAAAATAGCTAAACTATGGAACCAACCTATGTGCCCTTCAACAGATGAATAGATAAAGAAATTGTGGTATATATACACAATGGAATATTACTCAGTCATAAAGAAGAATGAAATTATGGCATTTGCCAGTAAATGGATGGAACTGGAGACTATCATGTTAGATGAAATGAGCCAATCCCAAAGAACCAAAATTCAAATGCTTTCTCTGATATGCAGATGTTAATTCACATATGATTTTGGACTAAACAGAGGAGACTGAAGGTAGGAGAGAGGGTATGGGGATAGGAATGATAGTAGAATGAATTGGATATCATTACACTATGTGCATATATGATTACACAACCTGTGTAACTCTACATCATGTATAACCAGAAGAATGAGAAGTTTTATTCCATTTATGTATGATGTGTCAAAATGCATTCTACTGGCATATATAACTAATTAGAACAAAGTTTTAAAAAGGTGGGGCCTAGTGGAAGGAAGTTCATTTCTGGGAACATGCCCTTGAAGAGAATATTGGGACCTTAGACCATTCGTCTTTCTCTCTCTCTCTTTGCTTCCTGGCCACCATGAGTTGAGCAGCCTCCTCTGTCACATGCTCCTGCTGCCATAATGTTCTGCCTTGCAATAGGATGAAAAGCAATGAAGCCAGCCAACCAAAGACTAAAACTTCTGAAACCATGAGCCAAAATAAATCATCTTTTTACACTGTTTTTCTCAGGTATTTTGTCACAGTAACATAAAGCTGATTAACATAATTCTCCATGGGACTTTGGAGTCTCTCCAGAGTATATTCAGAACATGTCAAAGGGAAGCCACATTTAGCTACAACTATGTTCAAGAGAGAAAAGTAGGTAAACTGGGTTTCAGCACATCTATATAGAGTTGGCTATGTCAGATTGAAACTGGAACTTTGAGAATCTGCTGAGTGTTGAGGGGATGTGTCACCCATGAATTCTAACTGGAGCCGCATCAAGCTAGCACTCTTCAATGGAGTAAACAGGCCTGACCAGGAGGGTAGAAATATGGGTAGTCAGACAGGAAGACGGGGTAAATGCATGACAAAAGTCTGCTGACACGTAGCTTGTAAGTGAGATTTCCCAGCAGCCTCAATCACGGTTGGTCTCAATTCATGAAAAGCAGTTAGCTGCTCTCACCAGGAGAAACATAAAAATGACCTGAAGGGTTCTTTTTTCACCAAAAAAAAAAAAAAAAAAAAAAAAAAAAAAAAATGCCAGCTTTCCCACAAATACTGCAATCTCTTAAAATTTTTTTTATTTTTTTATTTTTCAGTACAACCTCAGGGAAAGAATCCAATCCTTATTTCCCCCTTTACTATTGAAAGTGTTCTTAGTAGAACTGCAGCATGTTGGTTCCCACCCTAATCCACCCTAGTCCTGCTGAATCTGCATTTCCATTTTAACAAGATCCCTGGGTGATTCCTATATACAACAAAATTATTCAGCCTACCATGAAGATCGTGTGAGGATTAGAAATGCTGTCCTAAGGTCCTAGAATCAGAAAAGTTTTGAAGGTATGTGTATTGTCTGAAAAAAATATTCTCTGGCTATGAACTGTAGTTGGGACCGAAGGCCATATGTATCTCTTTCTCTGAATTTCCATAGTATACTATTGTATGTGAACTATGCCAGTGATTATCAAAAGCTACCCTGTATTCATCTACCTGCAAACATTTAACAAATATTTCCTGAGCACCTACTAAGGCTAGACATTATCCTGAGTCCTAGGAACTCTGGTAAACAAAAGAGACCAAATCCTTACAGTCACAGTGATACTCGGAAAATAAAAATAAAAAGCATAAAAGAGAGGGGCACTGTTGTTACTCAACTGTAAATTCCAATAGGGTAGGAGTTTCTCCCCTCTGAGTCCACTAATCCCCCTTTATTACCCTACTCTCTGCCCCTGCAGATTTAGTAACCCTGGTCCTCTGGTTTCTTGTCAGTGTCTACCAATGGGGAGCACTAGCAGGAAATCAGGGGAGGCAAGAGAGTGAGGTTGGGTTCCCTCTCGAAAGTCGTTTCAGATTTGCAGTGTTCCTCCACCAATGTAAGGTGGTCACTTCAAGTAACTATTCCCTCCTCTTGTCGAGTCAGGTCTTTTAAAGTGGTTTCTTTATAAAAAAAAAAAAAAAAAAAAAAGGACACTCCTTGAATGATCTTAAATAGACTATGGAGGTCCAGTCTCATATTTTTCTGTTTTTCTCCAACCCAATATTTATGTTAAATCTATTGCCTCAGACAAGAATGATCATTCTGGGGCTGGAGACGTGGCTCAGCAGTAGAGTTTGTCTAGTATGCATGAGGACTTGGGTTCAATCCCCAGAACTGCAAAATTAAAAAGGAAGTAAAGAATGATTGTTCCTCAGACCTCATAGATCATTACTGACACTGGATGGCATAGTATCTAAATTATATTAACTGCATTTTTTAAAAATGTAAAAACAACTTAGGGACTTGAACTTATTAAATGAATGGAGATGACAACATATTCCCCAGCTGAGAGAGAGAACACCAAAAACATGAGTATCAACAAATAACCATGGACATAACAATTTATACTTCAAAATAAACATGAAACATCATTATGTGACAATCTCAAGGGACAAAGCATTTTGCAGATTATATACTATAAGAAAAGTTTTCATATACACAGTCACCTTTAAAAATGCTTTATTTTATTTATATCTTACCAGTTCTTTCTTTTTTCATGTCCATTTTGGATGACTCTGTTTTAAAAGGTAACACATAGAAACATGATTATTATTAATATATAACAATTTCCTAAATTAGTCAGAAAGATCTGTATGAATAAGACTATATTTAGATATAAAAGGCAGGAAGACATCAAAGAGGATTGAGTGTAACTTCCAGTCAAGCCATCCTGACACATTGCTTGCATCTGAACATCAGAACAGCTGGAAACTACCTCTCAAGTAGCTTGTCAAAACCCATAGTTGGGATAATTTTGTGTTGACTAAACAATAATATTCTCAGTAGAGCTATACATTTTTCATATTTTAATATCTACTCAATTCTCAACAAATGGAAATAAATCCAAGAAGTTAGAGGATGAATTAGACTTTAATTTGCTGAAGTTTCTTTTCACATTAAAAAAGGCTTAAAGAGCTGCTTATGGTGATGTGTGCCTATAATCCCAATGGCTCATGAGGCTCAGCCAGGAGGATCTCAAGTTAGCCAGCCTCCGAAACTTAGCAAAGCCTGAAATAACCTGGCAAGACCCTGTATCAAAATAAAAAATATAAAGGACTGTGGGTGTATCTGAGTGGTAGAATGCCCCTGGGTTCAATCCCAAGTATCCCCTGCCCCCACCAAAAAAGGTTTAAAGATAACATTCTTAACTAATAGGCTACCCATTGCATTTAAATTTGACTGAATTGTGCTTTATTTTAATAAGGTTCACTCTATTATAGATGGAATATTTTACTTGAATTGGATGAATCTGAGTACCATATACATCTTTTTATTTTTTCAGTGCTGAGGATTAAACCCAGGATCTTGAACTTGCCAGACAAGCACTCTACTACTGAGCTATATAAGACATTTGAATCACACTGATAAAGAATTTGTTTTTGTTTGTTTCGTTTTGGTACCTGGGATTGAGCCCAGGGGCACTCAACCCCTGTGCCATGTTCCCAGCCCTTTTTTATATTTTATTTTGAGATAGGGTCCACTGAGTTGCTTAGGGCCTTGCTAAGTTTCTGAGGTTGTATTTTAGTCAGCTTTTTTGCTGCTGTGACTAACAGATCTGAACAGAACAATTGTAGAGGAGGAAAAGTTTATTTGGAGGCTTATGCTTTCAGAGGTCTCAGTCCATAGACAGCCAGGTGCATTCCTTACGGTTCAAGGTGAGGCTGAACATCATGGTGGAAGAGTATGACAGAGGGAAGCAGCTTGCATGGTGATTAGGAAACAGATGCCACCCTCCAGACACAAAATATACACCCCATATCGATGCCCCCAATGAACCACTTCCTCCAGCCACACCCCACCCACCTCCAGTTACCATCCCCATCAGGATTAACTGATTTGAGTGAGGCATTACCCCAATCATTTCTCCTCCAAAACTTTGTATTGTCTCACATGTGAGCTTTTGGGGGATACCACATCTAAACAATAGCAGGCTGGCTTAGAACTCATGATCCTCCTGCCTCAGCCTCCCCAGCCCATGGGATTACAAGTGTGCACCACCCATGCCTGGCTTAAAGAATTTGTTAAAGCATAATATTTTAATTTGGCATATGCAAAAATTTAACACAGCTTATTAACATAACTGACCTCATTGAAATATAAAATCACCATTTCTTTTTATCAATATTGTTGCATCAATTTATCATTATTTCCTTTTTCAGTTAAGGAGGACCACCATTTTCATTTTCAACTGTACTATTTTTCATGCTACTTAAATGTATTCTAGTGAATATAAAGATATGTAGCAAAAATGACTTTTTAAGGTTTAAACCAGGCTAGTCTTTCTATATTCTTATAAAGGAATATTTTATTATTAAATATAATTTAAGGGGCTAGGGATATAGCTCAGTTGGTAGAGTGTTTGCCTCACAATCACAAGGCCCTGGATTCAATCCCCAGTACTGCAAAAGAATAAATAAATAAAATATAATTTAAGTAAATGTGGTATGAACAAAGTATTTCTGGTTGAGAACCATGAGAAAAGGATAAGAATGTTCTACTGGAACCTAATGCTCATATTAATCTGTTTTTTTCCTCTGAATTTCTATATACATCAGTATATATTAATTATTCCAGTGCTTATCAAATACTACCCTGCATCCATCCATCCATTCATTCAACAAATATTTCCTGAGAAACTACTAATACCAAGTTTTCTTCTGAACACTAGGAAACCATGGCAAGCAAAGTAGACGAAATTCTTGCCCTTTATAAAGTTTATATTCAAGTGAGGGAGAACACAACAAACAGTACTATGTAAGCTACCAACAAGTGACAGAAACTAAAAGGAGCCCTTCTTAGATAAATGAAACAAACCCCCAAACTTTGTAAAAGAAACTAATACCAGATTTTAACCTTGCTCTGAAATTAGCATGCATTGGTAATGCTGAACAAAGAAAAAGAGAAATATTTTAGGTTTAAAAACTTTATAGTACCTTGGCTAAACATAATAAAGCGTCTTTGGTTGACATTGAAGTTAGCATTGCACAGTTGACATATAATGGAAACTCTGTTGTGCAGAGCAGCATGATGGAAGATAGCATAACCTGCTTCATCAGAAACATTGATTGTTGAGCTTGAGGTTTTTCGGCTGAATGTATAGAAAACAGCAGATAACCCTCTTTCTACCGCAGCCTTCAAACCAAATGGGATACTCTAAAATTATTAAGAAGGTCAGAGTTAGTTTTTTAAAAATATACCTTAAATTTGCTTTAAGGAAATAAAGACCAAGACACATGAACAGGATCACATGAATACTGCTCATTTATAGTAGAATTTTCACAATATCCAAATGAAAAGTTTCTCACTGGGCAATGCTTAAAAGTTGTTAGACTGTAAAGAAACACTCAGATCTTTTAAAAATAAATATTCTATTTCCTTCCCTTCCTTCCTTCCTTCCTTCCTTCCTTCCTTTTTTTCCCTTTAGGATAAGAAGTTGTAGGTCCTCCTTTGAAAACAATTAAGACAGGAAAGACAAATATCTTTCTGAAATACTTTAAAAGCAAATAGAGCTGGGCATGGTGGCATGTGTCTGTAATCCCAGCAGCTCAGGAGGCTAAGGAAGGAAGACCACAAGTTCATAGCCAGTCTCAGCAATTTAGTGAGGCCCTAAGTAATTTAGAGAGACTATGTCTCAAAATAAAAAAATAAAATGGACTGGAGATATTGCTTAGTGGTTAAGTGCCCCTGGGCTCAATCCCCAGTACAAAACAAAACAAAACAAGCAAATAAATCACTGGGTTCCTTTTTCTAATTTAAGGACAATCTAATTTAGATGTCCAGAAACTTGAACTACATAGCTATGGAAATAGTTTGTTTTCTTTGCTCTAGGTCTCAAAATGGAGAGTTTAAAATTTCATACTCTTTTTTTGGACATTCTGACTAAATATTTAAAAATTAAACAAGCTATTAAATTTTTAAATTATGGATGTTAAAATGAATAAATGGAGCTTCATTGATGAATTCCAGAAACTGTGTCAAAGTTTGTTAAAAAGACATGAGAGATTTGAAACAGGCTGTTAGGTTTGTTCCTTGGATTTCACTTCTAGGATGGAGTCAGGTCCTGACATTTACTAACTGTGATTTGGGAAAGATTCTTAACCCTCTACATCTCAAATTTATCATTTGTGTAATAGGAATAATAATAATAGAACTAGCAACTTAAAAGAGTTTTTTAAATTTAGAATAGTGCCTGGCATATAAAACAAGCAATCAATAAATATTGATCAATGTTAAGATTAATCACAATCTAGTTCATTAATAGGTTGTTTAATACTATGTGCAAAATTTATAATTCACACAAATGTATAGCTACTAAAATGTGGACTTTTTATTCTGTGTTGAAGAACTTTATTTAACCTATTATTTATCCCCAAGATAGAAATTTGAGACACATATTTATTGATAATATGTAACATATTAAATTATGATAATATACAACTTTAATTATGTGGTAGTTACTGAAATACCTTGCATTTTATAGCTTTTTTGAAGCCAAACTTTTTCTTAAATTGTTCATGTAATTGAGCATCTGTTAGTGGAAGTCTTTTCAGCCTTAAATTGTTCACTATTTCATTTATAGCTCCCCACCACTGTGTCTTATATAGTTGTTGATAGAAAATTTCAAGGTCAAAATAGATCACATAGTAGCTATAAAAAATAAAGAGAAAAAGATGCTTTTCTAACTCTGAAATGATTTCTACTTTTTTTTCTATGCTGGCAAAACTTCATTTTTCTATAATAATATACTTTAAATTGTTCTTGGTTATAAATATATTAATAACAATTATCAATCATTATTATTCAAGTGTTTATATAAAAAGTATCTTCCCCATATAGGCCCTTTGGATTGACTCTGTCCTTCCCATGCCAGAGATTAGGAGCACTGCTTAAAAGTCAAAACTGGCAAAAAGATTTCCAGGTTTGTCTTCCAACTGTTTGCTTTTCCTCCTCTGATTCTTTCAACCCAACTATGTACCATAATCCAACTTGCTTTCTCAAGGGTTTACCTTGAGTCTTCCCTAGCATGATGTGTTGGGTAATAACTCTTTGGCTTTTACCCACTCTAGCAATAAACTAGGGGAAAACCCCAAATTACTGAGTCCCTGGCATATGAGGTAGGGGCTTGTGACAGCCTTGGGTCCCTAGCACTCTGGAACAGAATGGAACAGTCACTTTGTTCCCTGGGATTGCTTATCATTACAGGTAAAGAAAACTGGTGGTCTTTCTCCACTTTCCCTTGAGGTACCTTTCCGCATGCCCAGGTTTTAACATTGAGTCCTTCAGGGGCCAACCCTGTCAGTAGGATGCCTCTTGATGTTTCCTAGTTTTCTCCCCAAAATGCAACTACTTTTTGCTGTAAATACTGTATTCTTATCAGTGACTCTCCTCTCCTATAGTTCTTCAGTCTGCTACTCAGGGGCCATCAGTTTTCCTGAGTGCTGAGAAATTTGTTCCATTAAACTAATTCCTAGGGAAGTAGGTTAGTGAGTATGCTAAGGAAACTCTTCGTTCATTGATTTGAGGAGGATAATTGGGCCCTTTACTTCAACTCCAATTTTCTAAACATAATAGATCTTAGTGTGTGAATGGAAGTATGTCTGAGGACTTGTTCACTTTTGTTTGAGGGTATCATTCTTTCTATCCACCACTACTTCCCCTAAAAGGAAATTAGATCACAACAATATAAAAAGATATCTTCATCCACACCTCACAGATATAGTGTCAGACCAGATAGAGGGGCTTTTCACTTGTCCCTAGGTCCTGACTTGTGGGAAGTACCACCTTCATCAATGGGGGCTAGACTAGCTTATTAGATTCCAGCCTCCAAAATCAAGGAGCAGATATTCTGAATCCTACTTAGATTTGAAGGTTGGTATGCTCTTCAAATGACAGTGGTGACAGGTTCAAGGACCTTAAGCAGCTGTATGGATCAAATGTGTTGCCCAATTTGTATCAGATTATTAAACTGAATTTTTAGAAGAAAATAGCCCACTTTCTCTTGGTATTGTACACACTGATAAAAGAGGACACCACTAACACCAAAGTGGGTACCCTATGTCCCAAAAAAGATTGCCTCCATAGATATAGGTATCAGAGGTCATACAGAAAATGTCCTTGAACTTTGACTGAAACAGCTTTATATTATCCAGCTCTACATCGTTCAGCTCCATGAGACTGCCAGTGCCAACAACCTGTCTTTTCATCTCACGGGACTAACTCTGGCTGTGATTGCTATGGGAACAAGTGCTGTTGATCACTTACTGCTCAAAAGACTTAGAAATTCAACAAACACTAAGGGAAGGTGCACTGTTTTCTTCTAGAAATTCAATTTAGTAATCTAATACAAACAAAAATCCAGAACCTATAGGAATCTCTCCTAGCCCAGAAATTGGAAAAACAATAGATGGCAAAGGTCACTGTATCCTGAGAGCTTTGACCAAGAGAATTTTATAACTCCCAGAGTTGAATGCACAACAGTGCACAGTAGGCCAACACTGGACACAAAGCGATGATTATTAGAAGCACAGAAATCCAAGATGGTAAATACTAAAAGGTTAGTGGCTGAATACTTTAGCCAAGTACCTCTCATACAAGTACTGCATAGTGACATATTGATGTTCTTACTCAATCCTTAAATGTGGTTATCAGCAGGGACTTTAGGGGAGCATAACTTTAAAAATAATTCCCCCCATGTTCTTCTGCCTGGGAATAAAACACCTAGTTTAGGGACTGTAGTGAGGAGCTTATAATACTGCACTTTCTAGACACATCTGTCACATCAGGTTAACTTCTAATTCCACTCCCCAACAGTAAAACAGCTTCATGATGCTGGTATGTTCTTCTCCAAATAGGACATTTTAGAAAAATTAATCTATTAGCTTCAAGAATTTTCATCTTAATCTACAGGGTGAAAAAAAGATATAGTCCCTGCTGTATAATTACATCAAAATGGGTTCTACTGTCATGTATATTTAAAAAGAACCAATAAAAAAATTAAAAAAAAAGAATTTTCATCTTTATAATTTGTGTTCTTGGCTCTTATGGACTGCCAAATCTCTGGATATCTGACTGTATCTTCCTCTTTTTTTGATTCTGGTATGGTGGGAGAACCCAACCTAAGTCTAAAATAAATGTATGATTTAGATGTTTCTGGGTATGATTGGAGGACCCAGTGGAACAAGTTTTATTTTCATAAGGGACCAGGATCCTCCTAAGGAATAAGTGTTTTTGTTTTGTTTTGTTTTTCGAGATGAGGTCTCACTATATTGCCCTGGCTGTTCTCAAAACTCCTGGGCTCAAGTGATCTTCCCACCTAGGCCTACTGGCCTCCTGAGTTGCTGGGGCTATAGGCATGCACCACCATACCTGGCAGAAAGATAACATCAAGGTTTATAAACGTGGTCTAATAAAAATGCCCCTAGAAACAAAAAAAAATGGAAGAGATTTTGAGATGTCATGCTTTCAATAATTTGGATTGCTCTCTAGTCTATCCCCAATTTAGAATGACTTCCATGTTACAGAAAAGAACAACTGCAAACAAAAATGACTGAAAAAAGCAGTTTTTCACAAAATTATTAGAGTCGTAATGCAGCACAGCTTTGAAACCAATAAATTGGGCAAGGAATTTTTACTTCATTGAACTGGATTCAACAAGTCTCACAGTCAACACATTCTACTTCCCAGGCATCAAAAAGATTAGATGACACCAGCCCCACAACCAGAATCATCAGTGTCAAAGATAACAATGGCATTGTGTCTGCCTTTGGGGGCTTACTGGGCTTTAGAGACCCAGTGATGGATCACAAAGAGCCAGGGCAGTAAAGGAGGAAATTGAAGATATTTCATCGTAGCTGAGAATTCTCATCCATTAACATATGAATAATTGTATGGGGGTTGGATTTTATAGGGGACTGAGGTCCTCTGGAAATTGGTATGGAGAACAAGAAGATATTGTTAGATTACTTATGGGTTCTTACTTTTACTTCATGCTGGCTGGGTTTTAGAAAAGCTTATTTTGGTTCTGAAAACCTGAACATTCATATCTATTAACCTACCATTCACCAACACTGGGGACCAAATGTGCTTTAGTCAGAAACTATGAAATCGCATTGCAGCAACATGACAGAATCTCTTACAGTGGTAGTATGCTTACATCAACCATACTCCTGCACCTGAACAACCTGTCATCAGTGTAACTTTTATCCTATCTGCTTCCCTGCAGTCCCAGGATCACTGGTGTCCCAGAAGCCTGACAGAACCAGAAGAGTATATTAAAAGTGTCCCCAGGACATTATTCACCTTGGTGAAGATTGAGTTTATCAATGGGAGCTTGGTCTGTGAGCCAGAGATTTCACCTTAAGAGAAGGTCACACTACCTGACCATTCTAGGGGTATGAGATCTGGTATGTGGATTCCATGTGTGATGGAATGACACCCTCAAATAAAAGTGAACATGTCCTCAAAAATACCTCCATCCATGTGCTGACCTCCATTCTTTAAAGTGGTGGAGGACATTAGTCACATGGTCTTTGACTTCAGCTCTACTATCATATGTTCATCTATGCAGTATTCAACAGGAAGATCCATCTTTCACCCTTTATCCTAACTCTCCCTCTTCCTTATTCTCTTATTCTCCTCATTATTCTGCATGTTGAAAGAAATTAATAAACATTGTTTTTACCTCCCCATCTCATTAACTTTTCCCCATTTACCCTTCAACTCATGGTAAACACACTATTTTTTAAAATTTTTTTTTAAAAATTTTTACAGACTGCATTTTGATTCATTGTACACAAATGGGTTACAACTTTTTTTTGTCTCTATGGTTGTACACAACACAGACTGGCACCATTTGTGTAATTATACATGTACATAGGATAATGACGTCTGTCTCATTTCACCATCTTTCATACCTCTGCCCCCTCTCCCTCTCATTTCCCTCTACATAATCCAAAGTTTCTCCATTCTTCTCTTACCCCCACCCCAAATCCCAAGTGTCTGCGCCTTGTGCGAACTCTGTACCCATGTCCCCTGCAGACGCTGTGGCTCCCTAACATGTTTGGAGGCTGGTGCAGCCATCTTGGATTATCCCTGAAGGGAAAGTTGCCATCTTTAGGTGGGGCAGCTCCCATCCTGGGACACCTGCTGGAGATTGGAGGCTCTTTTTCAGGTACCTCTCTTGCATCAGGATACTGAAGACTGGGAGGTTTGAGCAGTGAATGACTGTTATACCATAGATTTTTTTTTCTAATTTTGAAAAATACACTATTTTTGTTGTTGTTCTTTTTAGTTATACATAATAGAATATATTTTGACATAGCATACATACATGGAATATAACTTCCCATTCTTGTGGTTGTACATGATGTGGAGTTACACTGGTCATGTACTCATATATGAACATGGGAAGTTATGTCTGATTCATTCTACTGTCTTTCCCATTCCCAATCCCTCTCCCTTCCCCCCATTCTCACCTGTCCATTGTGGTCCACCCCCACCCTGCCTATTGTGAGTCAGCATCTGCATATTAGAGAGAACTTCTGGCCTTTGATTTTGGGGATTGGTTTATTTCACTTAGCATGACAGTCTAGTTCCATCCATATACTGGCAAATGCCATAATTTCATTCTTCTTTAAGTCTGAGTGTACATGTACCACACTTTATCCATTCATCTGTTGAAGGGCACCTAGGTTGGTTCCATAGCTTAGTTATTGTGAACGGAGCTGATATAAACATTGATGTGGCCACTTCACTATAGTATACTGATTTTAAGTCCTTTGGGTATAAACCTAGAAGTGGGATAACTGGGTCAAATGGTGGTTCCCTTCCAAGTTTTCTGAGGAATCTCCATATTGCTTTCTAGAGTGGTGATTCCAATTTGTAGTCCCAGCAATGTATGAGTGTATCCCCCCCCCCCCACCCCGCACATCCTCACCAACATTTACTGTTGCTTGTGTTCTTGATGATTGCCATTCTGACTAGAGTGAGATGAAATCTCAGTGTAGTTTTGATTTGCATTTCTTTAATTGCTAGAGATGTTGAACATTTTTTCATATATTTGTTGATTGACTATTTCTTCTTCTGTGAAGTATCTGTTCAGTTCCTTTGCCCATTTATTGACTGGGTTATTTGGTTTTTTTGTTGTTGTTGTTAAGACTTTTAAGTTCTTGGTACATCCTAGAGATAAATGCTCTATCTGAGGTGCATGTGGGAAAGATTTTTGTCCCATTCTGTAGGCTTTCTCTGTATGCTCTTGATTGTTTCCTTTGCTGTAAATAAGTTTTTTTTTGTTGGATTCCATCCCATTTACTGATTCTTGATTTTACTTCTTGAGTTTTAGGAGTCTTGTAAAGGAAGTCAGTTCCTAAGCTGACATGGTGGACATTTAGGTCTACTTTTTCTTCCAGTATGTGAAAGGTCTGTAGTCTAATGTTGATGTCCTTGATTCACTTTGAGTTGATTTTTGTGAAGAATGAGAGATAGGGGCCTAATTTTATTTTGTTACATATGGATTTCCAGTTTTCCCAGCACCATTTGTTGAAGAGGCTATCTTTTCTCCAATGTATGTTTATGATGCTTTTGCCTAGTATGAGATAACCATATTTATGTGGGTTTGTCTCTGTGTCTTCTGTTATGTATTTTTGGTCTACATATCTGTTTTGGTACCAATACCATGCTGTTTTTGTTACTGTAGCTCTGTAATATAGCTTGAGTTCTGGTTATCATGATGCCTCCTGCTTCACTTTTCTTGCTAAGGATTGCTTTGTCTATTCTGTGTCTCTTAATTTTGCAAATGAATTTCATGACTGCTGTTTCTATTTCTATGAAGAACATCACATCATCAGAACCTTAATAGGAATTGCATTAAATGCAATTAAATTGCATTTAATGCATTAAATTAAATTGCATAAATTAATTTAATTAATGCATAAATTAAATTGCATTTAATTGCATTAAATCTGTGTAGTGCTTTTAGTAGTATGGCAATTTGGACAATGTCAATTCTGCCTATCCAAGAGCATGGAAGATGTTTCCATCTTCTAAGGTCTTCAATTTCTTTCTTTAGAGTTCTGTAGTTTTCATTGTAGAAGTCTTCCACTCCTTTTGTTAGATTAATTCCCAAATATTTTCTTTGAGACTGTTGTGAATAGGATAGTTTTCCTAATTTTTATTTCAGCGGATTAATCACTGATGTATAGAAATTCAATTGATTTACGGGCATTAATTCTATATCCTGCTATTTTGCTGAATTCATTTATTAGTTCTAGAACGTTTCTGGTGGAAAATTTTGGATCTTCTCAATATTGAAACATGTCACCAGCAAATAGTGATAGCTTGAGTTCTTCTTTCCTATTTGTGTCCCTTTAATTTCTTTCTTCTGTCTAATTGCTCTGGCTAGAATTTCAAGGACAATGTTGAATAAAAGTGGTGAAAGAGGGCATCCTTGTCTTGTTCCAGCTTTTAGAAGGAATGCTTTTAATTTTTCTCCATTTAGAATGATGTTGGCCTTGGGTTTAGCATAGATAGCCTTTACAATGTTGAGGTATGTTCCTACTATCCCTAGTTTTTATAGTGTTTTGAACATAAAACAGAGCTGTATTTTGTCAATGCTTTCTCTACATCTATTAAGATGATGGTATGATTCTTGTTTTTAAGTCTATTGATATGATGATTATGTCTATTGATTTCCATATGTTGAACCAACCCCGCATTCTTGGGATGAACCCTACTTTATTGTGGTACACTATCTTTTCAATATGTTTTTGTATGTGATTTGCCAGTATTTTATTGAGAATTTTTGCATCTATGTTCATCAGGGATATTGGTCTGAAATTTTCTTTCCTTGATGTGTCTTTGTCTGGTATCAAGGTGATACTAACTTCATAGAAAAAGTGTGAAAGGGTTCCCTCCTTTTTCTATTTCATGGAATAATTTGAGGAGGATTGGTGTTAGATGGTCTGGTAAAAACTCAGCTGAGAATCCATCTGGTGCTGGGCTTTTCTTTCTTGGTAGGCTTTTGATGGCATTTTCAATTTCATTGCTTACAGTTGATTTTTTAAAATTTTCAATGTCCTCTTGGTTCAATTTGGGTAGGTCATCTGTCTCTAGAAATTTGGCAAGTACACTCTTTAACCACAACTCCACTAAAATTCTCTGATTAAATGATCAGTCTTAAATTGATCTAGTTTTTTTCTCTGTTGCATTCGATGCTTTTACCTATTTCCATATTCTTAAAATTCTCCCCATTTGGTTTCCATGCTATCATACATTCCTGGTTCTCCTCTACCTATCATTCCTCTCAGTCCCCTTTGCTCCCTTTCCTCTACCTCTCCTCACACCTCTTAAAAGTTATTATGCTCCAGAGTTCTAGACTTGGTCCTATCCTGTCAACTACCTCCATTCCTCAAACAAACAAAACCTTTCTATATGCTTTTAAATCTTCAGCTGTAATCCAAATGTTTCCTCTGAGCTCTAAATCCCATATTTCCAAAATTCAGTGTTTAACATGTGAAAATTCAAGAACACAGCACATAAAAGACCCTAGCGATACTGGGAGGAAACATACCACTTCAAAAAATTGACAGGCATAACAACAAGACCTGGTAGAAGAGGATTTTAAACCATAGTCTTTATGGAAATGAAGTGTTGTGTGCCAAGTCTATTGCTTTCAGTTACCTCATAGGACTTGTTTCCCATCTCTATTCCTATTTAATCCCTATGCTAATTATAAGCTCTAAGGATTAACATACAGAATGTATCAAAGTTCAGAAAGTAATAATAACATTTAATACTTTTTTGAGTCAGTATGTCATTCATAAGGTCATTATTGTTCTAGGATCTCCAACCTAAGGTTTTAAGTTAACCTGTGCATTTTGATACTTTACCTATCCCTGCTGATGTACAACATGTGGTTAGTGAGAATAACTACTGAAAGTTTCTTACCTTTTTCCATGAAATTCCATAACTGGGATTGAGTAATATTCTTTGTAGCCTGAATCATCCGCAAATGTATTAGCAGCACAATCCCGTATTTTCTCTAAATTTTTCTAAAATATGAGTTATGTTACTAAGAACATATCTTTAAACAAATCTAAAAATTATGAGTACTTTAAATGAAATTTTATACATGTAAATGACAAATTTTAATGTAGTAGTTCAGAAAATCCTGGTAGTATCTGCATGCATCCAAACCCTACTTTGACAATTAAGGATAAAACACAAAAGGAAAAATATATAATATAGACAAGGTAGAAAAGCAATGACAATTGAAATGTATGATGACTCTATGAAATCTCAGGTGAGTAATTACTATTCCCAAACTAGAGGGTGTCTTTTCTAATACTAATTTCGAGGGAAAGAGAATTATAGTCAGTGTTCAGAGTTTTCTACTTTACTCTTTGGTAACTATTCTAAGACAAATATGTTCCATTGGAAATATGTAATTCTGTCAGGATGATAGACATACCTAGTTTATTTATCACTTTATCACTGACATCCAACATAGTTGCTTGGATAGCTGCACCTAATTCATGTATGTCAAAATAATGTGTGAAAAAATTAGTGAGTTATAAGAATAATTATACAGTGCCTGTACCAACATAAGCTCTTTCTGATTGGAAAATAGGATAAAAAGAGTTGTGAAACAACAAACCAAGAATGATAATAATTTAAACCTTAAAATCTTCCAAAGCACTCTCAATTGAAGGGGTACTGATATCAAATTCAATTCCTCCATGAACATGAAAATATTGATTCTCTTTGTAGTGAAAATGCTGGCATTTAAAATCTCGTCCATAAATAAAAGGAGGCAGTTCTCGCTCTGTCTTCACCTTGTCATCTTCAAAAATTAAAACAAACACAATTTTTATTTAAAAAGTAAACAGCACACCAACAGTCATCTTTGAGAGATCTAAATTTTCATTCATATAAGCAAAGTGAAAAAAGTTCCACATGAAATTAAAATTTTGGCAATTATAGTGTATAAAATTACTTATGTTCTTTATATACATGACATATTTATATTTATTTATCATGCATTTTAGTTATTTCTGTAGTTTTATTGTAGAGACATCTCAAAAGCATAGTCAAAACATTATTTTACTTGTTAATTTCTGTGAATGAGCTCAAGACTAATATTTACTCCCAATTATCAGAAAGGATTTAAATTTGATGCATCAGAACTCTTTGGTTAAATAAACAAAAACTTACCTGAGTTAGTTTAAGTAAAAAGAGACACTACAAATAAACAGGTGGATATTTCTCAAATGATGAAAATAACCAGCCTCTACTTCTGGAAAGTAATGAAACCACACATATTACTCGTTTAAAATAATAATTTTCTCAAATAAAATCAAGGATTAGATTTGTTCAATATTCTGACTGAACAATTAGTGGATGGTTTCATCGATATAAGGTACATAATGAATTTTGAGAACAAAAAATGCAAAGTATAAAAAGAATTATGTATGTCACATATTTTTCATGACATTGGAGACATTAAATTTTGTTTTCCTATTCCACCAGGGATCCACATACTACAAAAAAAATGAATTTAAATATACATTTAACATAAATCTACATCTTATATTTGATTTTTGGTGATACCTGAAAAAGGCTGAAGTAGACCATTTAAGTATGGGACTTTCATCTTCTTTTTTAAACTCAGTAAAAATGGAATCAGAAAACATATCAACTTTAGATAGCCTATGCCTCTTCTGATTTCACTCTTCTTTTCAAAGTGTTTTTGAATGAGTTTTTTTTGAAGGTACAATCTTTGCTGTAGTCTCTGGTATGTACAGATATCAAGGTAATCCTGATTACATTTTATAGCATTTGTAAGCCAGTAGGCTGCATCAAATATAAAGACATTTTCATACTGTTGAATTTGTGTGGTACTGAATGTCAACTTTAGCATAATATATTCAGCATATTTCATAAACACAGCTTTTTCTTCAGGACTATTGGGATCGTACGTTGGATCTTCATTCAAGTCTTCATCATAGATTCCATTAAAGTCTGGATCCTTTGTAATATCAACCACACCTACACGGAAAAAAGAAAAATTTTAATAGTAAAAGCTTCATCTGTGGCATCTAGATAAATGCAGCAGATTGTACACATGAGTTCATCTTGAAATCCTGCCAGAATGACAGTAAGGGAATAATGAGATGCTAATAAAAAAAGCATAAGATGAAGAACAGATGGCTGAGTGAGTTTCTAAGCTAGTGGTTTTGAACCAATAGATAAAATTTAACTTGGCCAAGACTGATTCCCAGTAGTTTGCTCTCTCAGAAAAAGAGTTGACCTCCCACACAGTTTTTGGGAAACCCATTGTAGTACTGTATTTAAGGCACTGCAGGTCAATTACAAGGTTTGAACTGAGTTTCCATTAATGTCAAAAGTGGAGGTGTTGTTTTCCCAACCAGAATGATGATGTAGAATCATGCTTTGAGCTTGCTACCATATAGCTGCAACCCCAAGGCAAGGATATCAGCTCCTTGATCATAACCATGGAGAGGTACCATGACTGTGTGAACATCCTGATGGAACCCATCCAGCCTTTCCAATATGTGAGCAAATCTGAAAATGTGAGAACATTAACTGCTCCCCAACCCCATGCAAACTTTCACTAATGGGGGACAGGAACCAATGGATAGATACACAGGCCCCTCTTCCATCCTGCCTTAATACATTTGGGCTACCATAACAAAATAGCACAGAACAAGTAGCTTAGAAACAATAGAGATTTATTTCTAATAGTTCTGGAGACTGGAAAGTACAAGATCAAGTCAGATTTGGTGCCTGCTGAAAGCTCATTTCCTGGTTCATAGATGGTATATTCTTGCAGAGTAAAAGGGTCATGAACAAGTAAAATAATGTCTTAATTTATTTGCATTTTATTTACATGCCCTGAATTAGTCTCGGAGGCCCTAAACTAAAATCCTAGGTATTTTGTACCTATTCAGATAGTGCCAACACCACAGATTGAGTAACTTTCTTCCAGAGAAGAGAGAATTTCTGTCTTAAACCCACTACTCTTGTTTTTGTTTTTTTGTTTTTTTGTTTTTTTGGTGTGGTGCTGGGGATTGAACCCAGGCACTCTACAAACTGAGCTATATCCCCAGCCCAGACCACTGCTCTTTAAACCTGTCTCAACTATAGTTGATTACCCTGTATAGAAATGAAATATATTAGTTATCTCATCTTTCTCTGAGTCATGGAGGTACTGTTCATAAATACACCCCTGAAAACCCAGCCAGTAGCAGGTGAGTTAGGCTTCTTTCCTGTCATTAGGCACTTGAACTTTACAGCATTTGAGGCACATATACAGTTAATAGTACAGATAGTGAACAAACACCTCTGTGTTTTAGCTTCTGAGATTCAGAAATGTTGTGTAATACTGGAGGTGGTGATTGGGGATGACTACCCAATTGTAGACATTGTACCTAGATCCCGTTGTAACTGGACAACTGGGGATATTCTAAATGTGGAGCATGATCTATAGGGACTTTTAGTTGGTCTGCATGTTATGACATCCTCTAATATGAAAGCATTTGTGATACCCTTGTTGAGGGGCTTCTTCCTCAGTTAAATGATTAAATCCCTGGGGATACTCATGTTAGATTTAATCTCCAATCTGATCTTCCAGAAATGGTAGAAAACCTCTAAATATGTGTACTACTTCTTTCCCATGCAATTATTCATTGATTCAATTCAACGCATTTAATGCAACTTAACAAATATTTAAACACTAAACTTATAGGAATAAATATGGCACTTTAGGCCATATTTTCATAGAGCTTATACTAAAATTTATTGTTTACTTGTTCTTAACAGACTTATTTTGATGCTCAGCAAGAAATAAAAGCTCAATGAGTATTTGAAAAATAAATATATCAAATGAAAGTCCGTTACAAATGTGTGTGTGTATAATTTCTGATTTAGCTATCAATGACAAGGAAGAAAAAATAAAGATAAATTCATGAAACTAGCTTGTCATATGAATTTTATGTATGTTCTAATGATTATAATTATGTATAATTATGTATGTATGTATGTATAATTATGTATAATTATATATGTATGGATGATTATGTATGTTCTAATTATTATAATTCTTCCAAATTTTGTTGAGATACTAATAAATAACTAATTTACTTGTCAGGGCATTTTCTCTAGTAACAAGATTTACACTGACTAACTAAAGTGTTTTCTTTTTCAAATAATTTTCTTCCCAATTGTATGTCCAACTCAGCTAAACGTGGTTCATTTCCACCCAATTTACCATTAAAAGATTCAGTTATCAGATATACTTAGTCAAGGGAAATATGGATAATTTGGGGAGAATATTAATCTTTTCCTGCCTCAGTAAGTTTATGCAGAAACCTCTTGCCACATTCAGATTTTGTATAAAAATGGACAGAATAAAGACTGAAAATATATTTTTTATATCAAACTTATATCAAATTATATTTTTAATATCATACATAATGCATAGTCAATTTACACACATTGCACATATCAAAAGAATTGTTCTCAGAATAACCAAGAAAGGAGGCTCAGTGGTAGATGTTTGCTTATCATGCTTGAGGCCCTGGGTTTGATCCCTGGTACAAGACACATGCAAAAAGAAGAAAAGAAAAGAGAAGAGAAGAGAAAAGAAGGGGGAGGGAGGGAGGGAGAGAAGAAGGAAGGAAGGAAGGAAGGAAGAAAGGAAAAGAATAGCTAAGAAGGAATCATCTGAATTCTTGAAGGATGGGCTGTTACGCTTTTTTTAGTTTCAGATATGATAAGGGCTATCACTATAGTCTCTCCTCCAGTCAGATGAAATTACAATACAGATGTACAAAAATTGAGGTTCATTTTTTAAGCCTATGCCCAGAAATTCTGGAAATTAATGAGAAATTTAGTAGATATATCTGACCTATGAAAGTAGTTGGCAGCAGGATCTGGGACACTCATGTCCTATTTAACTCCTCATTCTACTGGACCTACTGCAAAGATATCATGAGAAAATGTTTTTTAAAAGCTTTGATAAAAAATTATAGAAGCTGAAGTGGATCCAACAAGATTAAATATAATCTATTGCTTATATTCAGGCTACAAAAAAGTGTAATCTTGATGAGACAGAAATAAAAATTAAGTGAATTAAGAAAAACTATTCATGAAACCTAATGCTACTAAAATACCAAGATCTAGGTTTACTAGTGCACATTCATTTTTAACTTGGATTCCTACATCATTCATTTTTTTTGAGGTTTATAAAAACCATAATGTGAAAAGTTAACCAGTTTGGTAATCATTTTGTTGTCAACTTTGGAGATTTTTCTCATTGCCCTCAAGTTCTCTTTTTTTGGTTCTGATTTTCTTGCTTAAGTTCCATAAGATTAAAAAGCATAAACTGAAAATTATCACGTGGTTTGCAATCTGATTTGTACTGTAGAAAGTGGAGATTAAGATGAAAGAGGCAAGATGCTTGACTTAAATTTTTTGGTGGCATTTCTAAAAAAAATAAAGTTTTATTAAAAATAGTTCTTGGAGCAGGTCCTGTTCTTGGCTGCTCCATGGTGTGAAACCGAGAAAGCAGACAAACAGCTTCTCCACAAGGTGGGTGAACAAAAACTGGGGAGGGGTGTGTGTGCTTTATTGGAACCTAAAACTGAACATTCAAAGCAGACTGGGGACACAGGACATTAGTTATCATAAGGAAAAATCCCCAGCAGCACAGCCACTGCCACAGTTGTGCCAGAAGCTCCAGCTAGAGAGGTCCCTCTTGGAGCATAGTAGAGGGATAACGGAATTAAAGGAACCTACATTTTTGGGAGGCCCAAGGTGTGTTTGGGTATTGAGCATTTAGAAAACAAGGACATTGCTCAACAAACCTGAAGGACGTGCTGCATGATATCTGTGTGTGGGGAAAGAAGCCGTCATCTCTCTAGGTGGCATGCAGAAGACAAAGGAAAGAACCATTTGGCAGCTGCAGCATGGGGGCCAGCAATGGAGGAAGCTGATTCCTGGCAAACCTGAATTTGGCCCAAAATACAGGCCCAGTAAACACACGCTGCACAACAGAGTGTGCTTAAGTGACCAGAAGAAAATCAAACCTGAGAGAAGTTTACACAGGGAACAACTGGTCTCTACCACTCCCACTCCATCCTACTGCTTGCAGGACCAGCTGGGAGAACTGCCTCTAGCTGGGAACTTGGAAGGGTGGGGTAGTAGAAATTATTTGGAAAAGGCAATCCTTAGCAAGAAGAGTGAAGCAAGAAGCATCACACTACCAGATCTTAAACAATACTACAGAGCAATGGTAGCAAAAATGGCATGGTACTGGCACCAACATAGACAGATGGACCAATGGTACAGAATAGAGGACACAGAGATAAACCCACACAAATACTGTTATCTCCTACTAAACAAAAGCACTATAAACATATATTGGAGAAAAGATAGCCTCTTCAACAAGTGGTGCTGGGAAAACTGGACATCCATATGCAGCAAAATAAAATTAAACTCCTATCTCTCATCCTGCACAAAAACAACTCAAAGTGGATCAAAGACTTAGGCTCTAAAACAGAGAGACCCTGTGACTTTCAGAAGAAAAAGTAGGCCCAAATCTCTACCATGTTGGCTTAGGAACTGACTTTCTTTACAAGATTCCTAAAACTCAAGACATAAAATCAAGAATCAGTAAATGGGATGGAATCTAACTAAAAAGCTTCTTCACAGCAAAGGAAACAATCAAGAACATGATGAGAGAGCCTAGAGAATGGGAGAAAATCTTTGCTACATGCACCTCAGATAGAGCATTAATCTCCAAGATATATAAAGTACTCAAAAATCTTAACAAAAAAACCCCAAATAACCCAATCAATAAATGGGCAAAGGAACTGAACAGACACTTCACAGAAGAAGAAATAGTCAATCAACAAATATATGAAAAAATGTTCAACATCTCTGGCAATTAGAGAAATGCCAATCAAAACTACACTGAGATTTCATCTCACTCCAATGAGAATAGCAATCATCAAGAATACAAGCAACAATAAATATTGGCAAGGATGTGGGGGAAAATGTACATTCATACACTGCTTGCAAATTGGTGCAACCACTCTGGAAAGCAGTATGGAGATTCCTCAGAAAACTTGGAATGGAACCACCATTTCACTGAGTCATCCCACTCCTAGGTTTATACCCAAAGGGTTTTAAATTAGCAATCGGTAGTGATGCAGCCACATCAATGTTTATAGCAGCTCAATTCACAATAGCTAAACTATGGAACCAACCTTGGTATCCTTCAACCAGATGAATGGATAAAGAAAATGTGGTATATATATACACAACAGAATATTACTCAACCTTAAAGAATGATATTATAGCATTTGTCAGTAAATGGATGGAACTGGAGACTATCATGCTAAGTGAAATAAGCCAATCCCCCAAAACCAAAAGCCAAATGTTTTATCTGATATGTAGATGCTAATTCACAATAAGGGGGTGAAATAGTGGTATTTTGGACTAAACAGAGGAGAGTGAAGGGAGGAGAAAGGGTACTGGGGTAGGAATGATAGTAGAATGAATTGGACATTATTATCCTAAGTGCAAATATGATTACATTATCTATGTAACTCTACATCATGTACAACCAGAAGAATGAGAAGTTTTACTCCATTTATGTATGATGCATCAAAATGCATTCTACTATCATGTATAATTAATTAGAACAAATAAGATATAAAAAAACAGTATGGGATCTTTAAAAAAAAAACCTTAGCCAATTTGATAAGTGGTAAGTGATATTTCATTTTAACTTACACTTATTGTTAGACTAGGTAAAATTTATTTTTATGTAGTTTTCATCATTCGGATTTTTTCTTCTGCCAATTGTACATATACTTAGTTAACTTTTCTGTTTTGATGTTAATTTTAACACTTGAGTTCCCTGCATGCCTCCCAGTAAGTAATGTAGGAAAACAGTTAATCTTTCATCTATCATACAATACAAATAGTTTTCTCCCCTAGTTTAACTTTTTTTTGTTGTTGTGCTGGGGATCGAACCCACGGCCTTGTGCTTGCAAGGCAGGCTCTCTACCAACTGAGCTACATCCCCAGCCCCTCCCCTAGTTTAATTTTATTGTAATTTCCAGCATTATTTTTGTATTTATATACAGATTTACGTATTTGTAGGTAGTTAATATTTTTCTTTGTAATTTTTTTCCTTGTTTTATGTTTGAAAGTTCCTATCAAACTTGAAATCAAATAAACATTAATCTTTATTCCTTATTAAAAAAATAGTCCTTGGAATTAAATCTTTCAGAAATGATTACTATATTTAGAAACATCAAGAAATGAAGGTGATATAAACTGAGCCAGAGATGATTCTAAAAATAGTTTCTAATAAATATAAGTATTAAATTCTCTTACCTGCTGAGCTAAACTCTGCAAAAATATCTTTAGATGTTTGAGGCTTCCCATCTGGATCAATGTCCATGATGGTACGCCACAATTCAGAGAATCTGGCTCGTTTTTCTTTGGGCATGTATATTCCATGCCATAGTGCTTTCAGCATGTAGTCAATATGGATCAGAATTTGCCCAATTCTGGTATCATAATAAGCTGGAGGTAATTGACAAGAAGAACTCTGATCATAATTAGCTTCTAAACTGATTGAAGGGATTTGATTTAAGCAATAAATTCCAACAGACAATTCCCTTATGATCTGATGGACTTCTCTATAGTCTAAGAGGGCGCTGGGGTCCACAGGAGTCAGTAAGATTGCTGTGGAGAAGCCCACGTTATTCATTTGACTCATAATTCCATATGGGATGTCCAGTTGAGAGCGTACATCCTCTTTGGCGGACAACCAGCTAACTAGTGCTGTAGTTAGTAACTCTTGTACTTCACTCCGGTCATATTTTTCAAAAAAAGCAGAAGCATTTCTCTGTACTGCTAAATTTTCCAGGTAAGTTTCTTCATCTTGAACTTGATCAAATCTGGTTATTCCTTTTTTGGACAATCTTAACATTTCTAAGTAAATCTAGTGTGTCCTTTCTGAAGTTTCTGCAATGAATAAAAAAGAAAGAAAAACAATAAAATTCACCATGGGAATTAAACTAAATTTCCCTAGAAAAATTTGTACCTTTCATCTTTCTAAGGTTGATTTTTTTTCATGGTCAGCCATTACAATTTTTTTCAATCTTAAATTAATTGCAGCATAAAAAAGCAGCTAATCTGGGCATCGCACTTTGAGAACCCAGCTCAGCAAGACAGGAATCATTCTGCCCACTTTACAGATGCAGAGATGTGTATACACACACACACACACACACACACACACAC